>BGPR01010623.1:0-27506 GCA_013235015.1 Araneus ventricosus
AGTGTTTGCTTTCATTACTAAATGTTAATGATTTAATAAGGTAACAGTCAACTTTATCTCTGAAAACTTGCTACACGAAATAAAGTCGATCCATTTGCTCATAGTTTATTATTTATATAGATATTTCTCTTGTGCTGTTCCCCGAAAAACTTTTATTTAGCTATAGGATTTGGCAATATCTACAGCAATTGATGGGACTCGTGATATAACTTTCCAAAAGGAAACAAACTAAGAACGATTTGTTTTAAGCCTTCTTTTCGACGAATTAAAGATGAACCACGACATTGTTGTTAAATATTAACGAAACAGTGAAAGAGAAGGAATTCAACTTGAAAGTGAATCAATTGAGGAAAGTCCTGAAAGGCCTTCTGGAAGAATAAATAATTTGTTTCAAGATGCTGCGCGTGCTTGCATTTGTTTATAAACTGCCTTTTGACGTAGACTTACGTCTCTCGATAGTGGTCTAATGGTGTGTCGGGAAAGGAGAAAAGTATGACGCTTTTTGTGGTCTTTTTAAACGCTTATAGCTCCGCAATCAAATAACATAGAGAGTTGGTTTTAGTTTCCTTTAACAGAGAAAGGTGGGCAGTGAATATTGCAAAAATAATTTTAGAATTTGTAATTACGGTTTAGTCACAGTCGAGTTGCAAAGTTGGTGAAAATCACGAAGAATTTTACATAGATAGCGTCACATAGTCACACTAGACTAATAGTCACTATAGACTATGGAGCTAATAGTCACATAGAGCTACTTTAATCACAGAAATTCAGAATTGAGTAAAGTAAATAAGTCTACGCCCCTCAATCCCAGTGGCCGTTTCGCAGAGGCAGCCTCCCGTCGATTTTTTTTTATTAACCAATGAAAATAATTTTTTAAAAATTTTCTTGAAACTCTTATTTGGCTTTTTCGCGATTTTATAATTTTATTTTCTAGTTTCAATTGAATTTTGCCTTCGAATGCGTACAAAATTTTTAAAAAATATATTTTCCCATGCCAGCATATTTTATTCATTTCTGATTTAAGGTAAGGCCCTAGAAGCAAATCAATTGAGTTCAATTAGAATTATTTTTTATAATAACTATGCATGGACGTATAATGTCCTCATTGTAGCGAGAGAAGCGAGTTATGTTTGCGTTGCAATCCTCCTGGGGTTTATGAGCGACAGCGAGCACGGTCAGAGATCCCTAGTTATTTATTAAAAGAATATACAGTGTAATTTAATTAAATTTGAGGGATATTTTAACCTTCGAGTTACTTTTTTTCTTTTATAATCACATTATATTACTGGTTTCTACTTGAAATCTAAAGATGTTTAAAGTTATCAGCAAAATCCCAAATGTCGAGTGGTTTCATACCTAAATTTTAAATCGGTAGTGTGTTAATTTTTGTAAATAGGGAATGTTGCGGGTGTATATTTTGATAGCTAAATTAAAACTTCAAAAAAAATCATGAATTTACAATGCTTTTAAGAATGTGATAATTAAAAAAAAAGTATTTTGTGTTAGTATGTTTCATTTCTGAAATGGAAAACATTTCCAACGATTAATTATGCATTGTGGTCATAAATTATTGGACCTATTACAAAATTTAATAAAAAAACTAATAATGTTACCAATACGTTTTTTTTAAAATGAGAACACCATTTTATAAAGTTTTTTTTCCCAGATAGGTAACGCACCATTACGGTGGCTAAGTGGTCGTAAATTACTAGACGTCTTCCATTTTTGAGAGCCATTATGTGCGAAACTATTAAAGCTAGAAGAAAAATAAAACCATGTATTTGCAGGGAATGTTACGCTCTTTAATTTGTTAAATCAATAGTAATTCGAAAACTCAATAGTTTCCGAGATATTTAAGAAAAACTTAAAAAGTAAGCCACAAAACGTGCATCGGCTTCTTCCGATCAGTAGCCATTGCGTACGGAAATCTCTCGCTGCAGCAAATTTAGAACGCCGTAATGGTATACCCTCTATCTAAAAAAACTTTTTTTCTTTGATCGCTCATTTGAAAAAACGCAGTTGTAACATTATTATTTTTTTTATTAATTTTTGAAATGGGTTCAGTTATTTTGACCATCCTGTACATTACAAAAAAAAAATCTTATCAGCTTCATTTTATCCAAAATATTTCAATAAACATTGTGTCTGGATTTAGAAAAATGCCCGAAGAACGAAGTGTACAGCGACTGCGTGATTCCCTGCAATAACTGCCAGATTAGAGGCAAATGTGAATTCATTTTCTGCAACAAAGGATGCGATTGTAGAAAGGGATACTACAGAGATTTCAGCGGCCGATGTATTCCTGCTCGGCAGTGCCCTATAATTGATCGTGAGTATTTAGAATCATTGATGATATCGAGTTATCCTTTACTATTTTTCTGAATGGACAGTGTAAGCTTACTTTTGAAAAACATCTACTAATCACAAATGCTAGCTTAGAAAGTTATCAGTAACCAAGAACTATGTGAAATACTCATGTGTCATGTCAAAATGTCATGCGAAATTAATAAGGTCTAAACATTCGCGGTAATGACGTTTGGAAACGGATGAGTGTTTATTTGTTACGAAGAATTTTTACATCTCTACCTGATTCGTTAGATATTCTAAAAAATCATTCGCTGTTGGGAATATGCAAATAACCGTGTATGGGTTTGGCGTGGCACACATGATCAGAATAGAAAGATTATAGGGATTTTACTGCTCATCAGAAAAAGTAAAGAGAATTAGAGAAGTTCACAGCATCAAAAATACTTTCTTTTGGCACTGTAACTACTTGTTACCTCCAGAATAAGCAGGTAAATCAAAGCATATGCATGGATTTTCTTTCTCTGCATTCTGATATTCTTTTCTGCATTTGTTTAAATGAAGCAAATTCCTTTCTTTGTTTGAAGAAATTTGTTTAAATGAAAAAACAATAAATTTCTAGAGTAAATTTCTCAATGAAATTTATTTATGTTTCAAACAAACATACACTTATCTGAAGTTAATTCCTTGAGGCTCAAAAAATCAAAATTATTTATTCATTAAAATTATTCCCGTTAACTGCACACTTATTTATGAAGAAATATTTAATGACGATCACCGAGTGAATATATATTGTTTAAATTTACTGCAAATTGTTTTGTATTGAGTATATTAAAAGTAATCACTTTGAAATTGTTGGCTATTAGGATTCCTTAACCCTTTCGGCCTTAATGGGCATATACGTCCAAGAGATTAGATTTCAGTCCCTATTGGTAAATAAATACAACTTTTTATGCTTTCAGTGTTCTTAAGGAATTGGGGAATAAAATTATGCTTAAAGAAACTAGGAAACACTATCCGATTGCGAATGGCAGACTTATCACGCACATAGTTATTTATCATAGTTATTTTTGATCACGCACATTACTTCAGTTTTAATTGGTGTATTTTTAAAAATTTTATAGTAAGTGAAACCATATTTATGCCATACTTAGTGTCAAATAGTTCTTATTGTTCTTGCTAAGTAATAATTTAACCTTTTTAATATCAGATTTAAGACTTTTTGAATAAATTCTCTTTGGGAGATATATTATTCCAATCGTATTTAACAGTGGGTCAATATATCCCGTCAGTGATCAAATTACTACAAGATTTTTGTTAGGAAGCTGTAAAGTTGTTTCCCTGACATTCTAATATTATGGCAGGAAACAGAGTTTTACAGATGTTTTACTGGAATAGTCCCAGTCGACTACACGATTGGGATATATTGTCCCAGGAGATTTCCAGGAAACGGGAAAAGTGAAAAACTTTAAACTCATAGCATACTGGTTTTAGTATGTCAACATTAACTTAAACTACTTTTCGTAGCTAAATTTTAATCATGCAAAAGTCGGGTCGTAAGGGTTAAAACACA
Source organism: Araneus ventricosus (assembly GCA_013235015.1). NCBI lineage: Eukaryota > Metazoa > Arthropoda > Arachnida > Araneae > Araneidae > Araneus > Araneus ventricosus. Next base: position 3,878 of record BGPR01010623.1, read on the forward strand.
AGCGTCTTCTTATTCAATCCTCCATAGGACAAATATATCCCCTAGGAACAGTATTCCGAGCTGTCAGCAGACGTTCGAGGCGTACAAAAAAAGGGAAAATGATATTCTGCAATCAATTAATGTTTGTTTACTTTCCTCTTGAATAAGGCAAATAGTAATTTCATTGAAACATACATGCATTTCAATCAATGCTCTTTGGGAAACATTGTTAAATGGTATCATATACGAGGTTTAAGAAAAAGAAACCGAAAAGTTTTAGTTTTCCTAAAAATTACAATTTTTTTGGATATTTGTAAGGACTAGATGATTTCTCCTTTGACCTGCTGAAAGGAAATCCTGTATTTAGTTCGAGAAATATTTGAGTCGCCGTGAAGCCATTGCGGTTAAGTCCATGTTTTGATATTTACTGATTTATGAAAATTTTAATGGACTTGTTATTCTTTTTAGTTATTAAAGAATTAACTCACATTGCTTCATTTAGAAGACTTTATATACTTCTACTTATGAAATTAATAAGCCAAAAATTAAAAAAATAATGTATTAAACATACACGAATCTTCTCAATTTATTTCTGGACTTAACCGCATCAGATCGACTCATTTATAGCTTTGTTTATATAGCATAGAGTCATTAATATATTGTTACAAAAATTCGTCTGGTGGCTGTACGTGAATGTAATCCAACAGGCAGAAATAAGTCTTCATTCCACGAAGACTTTTAGCAAAACTCTTAGCACAAGTAACAAAACTAAAGAGCACTTGCATAAATCAACAACAGAAATCACCAATAAATCTTAGTCGCAGCACTTTCAAAGCGCTCAGCGTACATTAGTTCGCCAACTTCACTGCTGACCAAAGCCCAGTTGATCCACTCTTGGTTTGAGAGCTTGCTTTTTAAATCTCATGCGTCATATCCTAATCTTTTCTAAAAGGTTCTTGATATTTCCCGCCCCATTTCATGACCAATTCGTGAATATTCCTAAAGATACCAGTCGACAAAGTCGCCGTTTATCGCCAATGTCGATATCTTCATATTTCTCGCGCCCAGGAGCCATGACCACAATTCATGAATATTCTAAAAGATACTTTCAGTCGACAAAGTCGCCAAGTTGATCGCCAATGTCGTTATCTTGATATTCTTTCCGCTCCCAGTAGCCATGACCAACTTTGAATATTCTAAAAGATACTTTCAGTCGACAAAGTCGCCAGTTTATCGCCAGTCGATATCTTGATATTTCCGCCTTCGTAGCCGTGACCACAATTCATGGATATTCTAAAGATACTTTCAGTTTCGACAAAGTCGCCAAGTTTATCGCCAGTCGATATCTTGATATTTCCCGCTCCCAGTAGCCATGACCACAATCTCGAATATTCTAAAGATACTTCAGTCGACAAAGTCGCCAAGTTTATCGCCAATGTCGATATCTGATATTTCCCGCCCCAGTAGCCATGAACACAATTCACTGAATATTCCAAGATACTTTCAGTCGACAAGTCGCCAAATTCTATCGCCAAGTCGATATTCTGATATTTCCGCCCCAGTAGCCATGACCACAATTCATGAATATTCTAAAAGATACTTTCAGTCGACAAAGTCGCCAAGTTTATCGCCAATGTCGATATCTTGATATTTCCCGCTCCCAGGAGCCATGACCACAATTCATGAATATTCTAAAAGATACTTTTAGTCGACAAAGTCGCCAAGTTTATCGCCAATGTCGATATCTTGATATTTCCCGCTCCCAGGAGCCATGACCACATTTCATGAATTTTCTGAAAGATACGTTTTGTCGCCAAAGTCACCAAGTTTAATCGCCAAGCTCGCAAAGTTTACCGCCAAGATCGAAGTTCATTGTCTTAACTCCCAGTAAAACTCAATGAAACTCTCTTTTTTTCCCTAGGATTAGCATGTCAGGTAAACAACTTCATGGAAATTGTTAGTGCTATACGATTTCTGATTCTTGTCAATCTTCACTTTTCTTTCTTTTTTCAGCCACACCTCCAGCAAGCACATGCGAGGCAAATAAACAATATTACGAGTGCATTCCAAGTTGTGACAGGACGTGCAAGGCCTACAGGAGGAAGGAAAAAATATTCTGCAACCAAATATGCATCAGCGGATGTTTCTGCAGGGAGGGCCTGTACCTAGCAGATGATGGCGAGACGTGTGTTCCACCAGAACAGTGCGACAAGACACCCTCCTCACCGACTAGTAAGTATTCCCATACTTTTTATTTCAAATGCAGAGGAAAATATTTAAAAGGGATTCGACCCTCTAGTCTGAGTCATCTTAGCATGGTAATGTTTGAGGCTGGATTCGTCTGTCTGTATCTTATCTTTAAAATTTATTTCTAATTATAGCAATGGTACCGTACGCACAAAAAATTATATTTGATATTGTTACAACGCGCTTGCGAATAAACACAATGACTAAAGCCATTAAAAGTTCTGTTGTAAAATGTATTAAAAATATTTTTAAAAATTTATTACTATTAGAGAAAAGGTTGCTTGGAAATAAAATTGGTGTTACTGAAAAGCTAATTTTTTTTAATTTTAAAATGGTGGAAAAGTGGGTTTTGAGCGATAATATGCCCTGTAGTTATTGAGATGAGACGGTAAAATTTCGATTAATTTTAAGTTAAAAATGTATTTAAAATTTTGAAAACCCTTTCTTGGTGATCGCCTATTACCCGGGAGGTAACTAGGTGCAGAATTTGGTATCTCAAGATCCAACAGTCTACCCTGTAGAGTGTTTTGATCGTTTTTTTTTTTGCATCACGCATTCCTTTTTTGCAGATAGAATACCGGCCTATAAACAATATCATGTTAAAAATATTTTATATGTTGTTATTACGCAGTTTTTATTTTTTTGCTGTTAATCAATCTTATGTAATGATTTTACTAATTAAAATTGACTTATAACAATGTTTCTTATCCTATGGGTTTTGAATTTTATTTCCGGGAGCTGTTCACACAATCTAAAGCACTAATGATGATTGGGGGCGAAAAAATTATATAATTACTCGAGCGCCACTTACCCTTGCTACGCCACTGATATCGTAAAGTATGAAATCTTGAGAATAACAACAGTATAAAAATTTTTGTCATTAAATTGCAATAGTAAGCATTTCAGCAGGCTTTAAGCATGTGATAAATTAAAAATCCGCATGAACACTGTGTTTAGTGTGTGTGCTTCAGCATTCAAACGGGTAATATTTCCGGCGAGGGTAATAAGTTTATTGTGCTTGGTATTTAATGTTCCAATGATGTATTTGAAAAAAATGATTTTTTTAATAAACATTTTGTCTGGATTTAGAAAAATGCCCGAAGAACGAAGTGTACAGCGACTGCGTGATTCCCTGCAATGACTGCCAGACCAGAGGCAAATGCAATTTCCTGGTGTGCAACAAAGGATGTGATTGTAGAAAGGGATACTATAGAGATTTCAGCGGCCGATGTATTCCTGCTCGGCAGTGCCCTATAATTGATCGTGAGTTTTTTCTTTTTTTCAGTTGTTTTTCATCGTTATAGCTTAGAACAAAGTGTATATCTATATCTTTGTACAGAAAAATTGAAATTAACGAAGATAGCCACAGTTGTGGAAGCAATATCTATCTCTAGGAAAGAGTTCTGAAACCGATTACAACGCTCTTCGTGGCGAATCTGGAAAGTCGGCGATTTTATCGCATGAATTATGACAGAGAGCGATATATCAAACGCAAAAGTGCATTTGAAAAAATATCATATACTAAAGGGCGCAGAGTGTCGCCAATTTAACATGAAATGTTAAATAGACAGATAACTGGTAAAGATGTGCATTGCTGACAACTGTGGAGACGTCGAGGACACATTACTGTGATTACTGTCGGGTTATAAGGCCATTATTTTATGTTCTTCTTCTTTATAATGTCCGATGTTGCATACTCTTAGCAATTGCTTCTATAAATTAATTGGCACCCGTCTTGAAATATCGTTCAATGACTCAGTTATGACGATGATCGGATGCTGCTGGATTATGCATTTCAGGGATTATAATTAAGATATTGGTTTATGTGGAAGATCCATTCTGAACTAAAGCAATTAGACTTTTTAATTTTGCACTTGACAGCTTTTCGCTATCTGTCATAGTTTTCAAGATTAAATCGCAAACTTTCTATATCTGTCCCGAGGAGAGATGGGTTCAGTTTCAGAATGGTCACTTTATAGTTGTACAATACTTCCACGATATGATCTTCCTCCGTTCGCTGCATTTTGCTATATAAGGATATACTGCACATTTTGTTGACTGCCCGGTCATATATATTGCAATGTCTTGGCCTAGGTGTGACCAATTAAATGGAAGCTTAGTTTGACCTAAGTACTTTATTGATACAGCTATAATTAAGAGACACTTCTCGCAGAGAAGTCTGTATTAAATATGAGTATATACAAAGTCGATCAACAACGTCATAGTTCGAAACGTCAAAGTTCCATGGGCACTTAGTCCATAAAGAATATTAATCACAGGATGGATACCTTCCACCTATCAACGTGATACCGAACCACGAGACTACCAGGAGTGCTCGCAAGTTGATGGGCCAAGAGTTCGGGGAATGCCGATTCCTCGGGGTTGCTTACCAAAGTCCGAATTACTTCGGGACTTTCAATCCGAGCTGATCACACAGCTCTCTTCGGTGCTTCGGAGCCTGAAACCCAGTTCGAGACTCCTAATGCCGTTTCTCCGTCCGTCCTCCTCTCTCCTCGAACATTCAGTTTTTATTCAGCCCTTCAGGGAGTGGAGCTCCGCCTACCTTTTCCTACACTGGGTAATGGTACTGCTGGTTGACCAACAGCTCACCTTCCTAGTGGTCAACCCCTATTATGGGAAGGTTTTTGAGTGTCGCCACCACCGGTCTATTCAGGGGTGACACCAAAGGGTACCGCTAATGTGCTCGCTGACAGTGATTGATTCCTCGGCCTTGTGGCGGCCCTCTGTGTGAAGTCCTTTCTCTTGCGCCCGTCTCGTTAGCGATGACCAGTGCAGCTGTCCTGCTGTTTGCCGCCAATATCAAAAGGGACGGCACTCTTTTTCTCATGGGAATTGTGCTCTCGGGAAGGAAACATTACAATATATATATACAAGAGGAAAGCGCGTGTATGTTTGTTTTTTGGTTCATTATGCACGCCCCCACACCCTTTGTACTTACGGCGACCACATTTGGCACAGTGATGGATTAAAATTCGTATTAGATTTTTATTTATTTAATTAAATAACGAAAATTAAGCTATTTTTAAGACGTTTTTCGCCGATAACTTCTGAAATACTTATCGTGAGAAAATTATTTTTACATCACCTTAAAGAGCAAAAAATTATCTTTTTAATGATATCAATTCAATTGTTGTATAATTTTTTCTTTAACTGTATTTAACGTTTCAAAATTCATTTTATACGCAAATTGTTACAATGTTTTCTATTTTGAAACGCTTTTACTACGTTCGAAATGTTTCATGTTTCTATGTAAGGTTCGAATTTTGTGATCGATTTTTCACTCACCTCTTAACGCACTAGAGTTCAGAAATTTTGTGTATTTATTGGGTCTTGATACAATGCAATATTTTAATAATTTTAGAGCTCTCAATTATCAATTTAAAAAAAATCGCAAAATTACGTTTCCACTCTGTAGGTTTTAATGTCGCCACTATGGTATTTTGAGAACTAAAATATTTGACATAGTAATTTAAATGTTTAAATAAGAATAAGTATATCCTATTATAGATCTTTTTAAAGAAATTGGAAAGAAATTTGCTGGAATTAAATAAGGCATAGGGTCCATTAGGTTCATCCTATCAGACCTTTCTCAATAAAATAATTGCTTAATTTTTTTGATGTATAAAATATTTATAATACTGAATTATGACATAAATTAAAGACTAAACCTAGAAAAAAATAAACATAAAAATGCTAAAAAAACCGCTTTTACCAATGGATTAAAGAAGAAAATAATTTTTTATCAAAAATCTGGAGGTCAAAACAAAAATCTTAAATGCGTGAGGCTCTGAAAACAATAGGAGAAAGTTATAAAACCATAATGATTATCATAAGAAACGAAATGTTATTAAACATTCATCACACAAAATATATTATAAATATGATTACAATTCTAATTTACTTACAGCTTTTCTGCCTGCGCCTCACGCTTTTACGATTTTTGTTTCGACCTCCAGATTTTTGAGAAAAATTATTATTTTCTTTTTTAATGCATTGGTAAAAGCGTTTTTTTAAAGTTTTTTCATATTTATTATTATAAAATCAAATTTATTGTTTCATCAAATCCTTTATTCACGTGTTTTTACCCCTATTAAAGTAATGATAAGAAAATATTGCTTTCTTTGGTCATTGACTTCAGTGTAGATTTCTTACTTCCGCTGTTATTTCATTGCACTTAACTTCCGTTTTTATTTCTTAGCTTTTAATATGCACTCAAATATTCAGTGACGTTAGTTTAGTTACCACGAGATGTTTCGTTCAAATTTCACAGATTTTTGAATGATCCTAATCAGCGGCGTAGCGACTGGGCAGTAACTGAAGTATAGATGCCGCAGATGCCAGTTTTAAGGGCGCCATAGAGACAAAAAATTACTGCATTTATGCCAGTTTTTAAAGCAAAATATGATTAGGGGGCGTAAAAATAATACCAGGCCCCGACGGCCATTTGCGCTTGCGAAGTATATGGCGACTGGGGTAAAAAAAATTATATTCCCTGGGCGCCACTTGCCCACGATGCGCCACTCACCATGTTGATAAAACATTAATATGTTTGTGTCACTTTTTAAAGTCAAATGCACTAAGGAGTCTAAAAACACCATATCCAGAGCGCCGTTTACGCAAGTTAACCCTCTTATGATGAAGGGGGGGGGGATGAGGACAAAAAAATCATAATATGACCCGAGTGCCACATACCCTCGGTGCGCCACTATTAGTATATAAAGTCATTAAAGGTTAACCGACCCATTCCTACCGAAGGGAGAGGGCCTAGGGAGAAAAACATGGAATGGTGCTTCCGGTCAGGCACACAAACACCAAACAGAACGGAACGGGGAGTCATAAAAAGCATGATATGAAGTATTTCTGTTGTATCCGTAACAAAGATGGGGATGGGAAGATGGAATTCCAAGGGTTGCCAGACCCGTGTGAAGTGGTTCAAAGTACAGACAAAAACAAGAGGTTAGTTTAGCTGCTGGTCGAGGAGTCAGAGACACAAGAGAGGGCAAAAGAAAATCAACGAAAGACTTTACAGTGAAAAACTGGTTAATTAAGTTCAAAGTGTTATAAGTACTTAGACATGAAAATATTTCTACCCCGAGCGATGCCGGGTATTTAAGTTAATTTATTAATATTAGAGAAAAATTTGCTATCACTGAAAAATTAATTTTTTAAATTTTAAAATTCTGGAAAAATGGTTTTTGAGCGATAATATGTCCTGTAATTATTGAGAAAAAAATGTTAAAATTTCGAATAATTTTTAATTAAAAGTGTAATTAAAATTTTAAAAACATTTTCTTGACGAGCACCTATTACCCAGGAGTTAACTAGTTGTCGAATTCGGTAGCTCTAGGTTCAACAGTCTACCCACAGAGAATACTTCTTCTCTGTGAGTCTACCCTGTAGAGAGTTTTGGACAATTTTTGCATCACCCATGCCGTAATTTGCAGATAGTTTGCCGGTCTATAAACGTTAGCATGTTAAAAATATTCAATATTTTGTTATTCCGCAGTGTTTTGAAATGCAATTGTTTTGTTGTTAATCATCCTTATGTAATGATCTTGCTAATTAAAATTGCCTTATAACAGAGTTTCTTACCATATGGTGTTGCGTCCTATCGATAGCTCTAACTATAGCTGGGTAACTATAACATGTTGCGGCGTAACTAAATTATAAAAGGCGTGGACTGTATGATGTTGAATGCGGTGAGAACTTTGAAGAGAAATGACGAAGTGATGATCCATAACAAATCGATCAAATCTAGTTCTGGCGAGCTATCTCCCGCACAGTTACCAAATAGTATCCCTACCTCTTGGGGGTTGCCACATTTGGCGAGCACAGTACTTAACATACGGGTTTCGACATTTTTTCCGCTGGAGCCGTTCACACTATCTAAATCACTAATAATGATTGAGGGGGGGGGGGGCAAAAAAATAATATGATGACCCGGGCGCCACTTACACCTGCTACGCCACTGATATCTTAAAGTATAAAATCTTGAGAATAACAACAGTATAACAAATTTTTGTCATTAAATTGCAATATTAAACATTTCAGAAGGCTTTAAGCAAGTGATAAATTAAAGATGCGCTTGAATACTGTGTTTAGCGTGTGCTTCAGCATTCAAACGGTTAATATTTCCAACGAGGGTAATACATTTAATGCGCTTGACCTTTAGTGTTCGAATAATGTATTTGACAATAAATGACCAGCTTCATTTGGTTGAAGATATTTTAATAAACATTATGTCTGGATTTAGAAAAATGCCCGAAGAACGAAGTGTACAGCGACTGCGTGATTCCCTGCAATGACTGCCAGACCAGAGGCAAATGCAATTTCCTGGTGTGCAACAAAGGATGTGATTGTAGAAAGGGATACTACAGAGATTTCAGCGGTCGATGTGTTCCTGCTCGGCAGTGCCCTATAATTGATCGTGAGTTTTTTCTTTTTTTCCAGTTGTTTTTCATCGTTATATCTTAGTACAAAGTGTATATCTATATCGTTATACAGAGAAATTACGAAGTGAACGAAGATAGCCACAGTTGTGAAAGTAATATCTATCTCTTGAAAAAATTTCTGAAACCGATTACAACGCTTGTCGTGGCGAATCTAGAAAGTAGACGATTTTATCACATGAATTAGGACAGAGCGATATATCAAACGTAAAAGTGCATTTGAAAAAATATCAAATACGAAAGTGCGCAGTGTCACAATTTAACATGAAATGACCTATACAGACAGACAACTCGTATAGATGTGCATTGCTGACAATTGTGGAGACGTCGATTACCAGGGCCGACCGGAGGGGAGTGCGAACGTTGCGACCGCACAAGGCCCCGCGCCGCTGAGGGATTTTACAAAATGAAAATGCCTTTTTTCGATTTGTTTGTTTTTATCCAAACATACATGTAAAACATTGCAGAAACAGGAGACTGCAAGTTATACGTTCTGACGTCTTCGGGAAACGGCTTAAGTCGATTTCAGGTGATAACATTCAATACATTCCTTGTTCCCGAGACAATTGCCTCAGGGACTTCTGTGGGGATCCACATTTGTTCCCCTAATGGCCAGCAGATAGTCATTCCCGAGGCCGCTCTAAATGACTGTTATCTTCGGCTTATCTAGTTCTAAATTGAACACATCTGTTCCCCTTGTGTCCAGCAGGATTGCTAAACGATGATGAACCACATATGTCAAAGGGGTTTCTTGTTTTTATTTTAAAAAGTGTGGTTTTCCAGAATCTATGAATTCATCGTAGGTACTTGCTAAAAGGTATTCTGTTCAATCTATCCATCCCACTATCAATCCATCGCGGACACACAGTTTGTGGTGCCCCCTCCTTATCTAGCTCTATGTTAAGCACATGCATTTATCTTGTGCCCAGTAGGACTGCTAAGTGATGATGAGACACATATCACAGGGGTTTCTCTCTTTCCTTGTTAAGTGTGGTTTTCCAGCAACTATGAGTTCATCGTGGGTACTTGTTAAAAGGTAGTCTGTTACAGCTATCCCTCAGAGTTTAATCAATAGCATTGAATCTGAAATATTGAATCTGGAATATTATTTAGATTTGTGAAACACTACGGATTTCACAATGAGTCTTCTCAGAAGCTTAATTTTCAATTGAATAGTTCGTTCGCCTCCAGAATATCAGCCGTACAGCAAAATAAAATATTCTGCTTTTGTTCTTGGAGACAAATTTTAGGTAGGCTATTTTTTATCTCTTTTTTAATAGTTATTCATTGAACAACATTTCTTTTTATGTTTCCAAAAAGAAAATTTTAATATTATAATAGGTTATCAATTTAAACAACAGTGTAGTTTCCCCTTTGGTTTTTGTAGGACAAGATTTTGCTATTTGTTATTATTGAATACATTTCAGATAAAAGATTTTTTCATTAACAAACGACAATTTGTGTTTTCTACTCTTTTACATTGTGCAGTTTTTATTATAAAATGTTGTTTATTTGGAATCTTTTTATTATTTTGACAAACTACATATCAAAATCATTTGGATAAGTTTTAAAATATACAAAGTATTTTGACGTTTGATTCAATTTAAATATCCTAAAACCGAAAGTCACAGTAGGTTGTGCAATTGTTGATAAGTTTATGATCAGGTGATTATCTTTTTTCAGTTTTATCTTTTTGGTCTATTTGTTATTAAATATTAAAAAATAATGAGCTCAACCTTTAAGAATTCATTTCGTAATCTAAGCTAAAAGAAAATCTCATTCATACGGAATGAAATTTTATTTTATTTCAATACTGTAATCGTAAATCGACAGAAAAATTGAAAGGCCGGAGGGACTTTCTCTTTCAATTGAGTGTATGGTTAAACGCTATTTAAAGTTTCTAGAACTTTCATGTTTTGAAATTCTAATTGAACCTATTTTTTCATTTTAATTTTAGCACAGAAAGTTTTCAAACTGAACAGTTTTTAATATTTCCTCACAGACGCAGGAAGACAGCACACATTTCTATAACATGTGTTCGCAAAAAATAGTTGAAGAATCTTTTTTTATTTAAAAAGGAATGCTTGAATTCAATTATCATATTCAAATAACTGTTTCAAAATGTGAATGTCAAATGATTTAATCTGTGCTTGCATCAAATAATCGAATCCTCTTCAGTCCCAGTGACTGAGCAACCTCTGCATTATTTAAAGTTACTTATAAGTTGATCTGAATTTATAATTTTCTCTCTCTCCGAAATATATTTACAGTAATTCTTATTTAGTATTGAATATTCAGTACGTTTCTGTCCTCATTCTACAATAATGGAAGCACACAAAAAATTGTGTGCTTTCATACTTGAATCGAAAAGTGTCAAAATATTTAACATTTCTTTTGTTCAAAAATTGCTATAGAGGTTTTAAAATTTATACTTTCTTACGGTAAGGATGTTTTCCCAAATCTGAGAAATGCACTTCAGATACTTTTAACAATTTCAGTGTCCGTTGCTATCTGTAGAAGCTCATTCAGAAAACTGATATTAATATTGTCATTTTCTCGAGCAACCATCATGGGAGATGGCCTGAGTGATCTTGCATTTCTTAGCATCGAAAAATACACTTCTGATAAAATTAATCCGATGGAGTAATTGATGAAGTTTCCTCCATAAAAGCTAGAAAAGTGCATGTTTAATCGAAATACAATATAATTCGAACTATTATTTGTCTAGTATAACATTACATTACTAAGTATTGCATATTTGGATTATTTAACTTCCAGAGGTTACGCGTAATGTAGGAGATACTTATATTGTGCATCGTGTTACTTGCTTCTATCGTTCTTTTATAAATTTAAGTAAAATTTTTATTTGTATAATCTTTATTTAGTATGGAGCTATTAAATTCAGATTACATAAATAAAAGTTGCATTCATTTTTGTAAAAGAACACGATATATATATATATATATATATATATATATATTACGCTGCACGATACAAGTACCTCGTACATAAGCGAGACTTCTGGAGGGTTAAATTTTTGCCTTTTCATAATTATTTCTGACTATTTATTTAATAACTATTATTAAATTAACTTCATTATTGATTTCGTGTAGGATAATGTTCTTAACGATTTTAGCATTAAAGTGTGCACGTTGGTCATATTAAATTTAAAAACTATTTTAACGATCAAAAATCATTTTTAAAATTTTAATTAATAAATAAACTTATATTCATTTATTAATTACGTCCTTTTCCAATCTGAACAATTTAATGATTACCAAAATGCAATAAATCATTATTTTCTTATACGAATTTTGTTGCCAGGCCCCGCTTTTGTTTGGGCCCTGTCGAGGACACATTACTGTGATTACTGTCGGGTTATAAGGCCATTATATTTATGTTCTTCTTCTTCATAATGTCCGATGTTGCATACTTAATAATCACTTTTATAAATTAATTGGCACCTGTCTTGAAATATCTTTCAATGACGCAGTTATGACGATGATCGGATGCTGCGGGATTAAGCATTTCAGAGCTTGTAATTAAGGTGATGATTCATGTAGAAGATCCATTCCTAACTAAAGCAATGGAACTTTTTTAATTTTGCATTCGACAGCTTTTCGCTAACTGTCATAGTTTTTGAGATTAAATCACAAACTTTCTATATCTGTCCCGACGAGAGCTGGGTTCACTTTCAGAATAGTCACTTTATAGTTATACAATACTTCCACGACGTGATCTTCCTCCGTTCGCTGCATTTTGCTGTTTAAGGATATTGTTACAAACATGGAAAGTCGCTTCCCAGCAGTGCAAGTCTTATGGTTGGGAAGAGAGTTTTACAAGGTTAAGCATGGAGTGACCTCATCGACTCTTATGGTACCCATGACCTTGGCGACAAATTTGGCGACCTTGGCGACAAATAGATGATTCCCGAAAATACGACCCTTTCCTCGATATTTCTACTGGGAAAGGGAATACACGAGAAAACACCATGTGACGTCACGGCCTGTCGGAGAGAATATTTAAGGACGGCGCCTAGTTGAGAAGAGCGTCTTTGATCGACTGGTTACTTCGTTTTGAAGCGTGAACGTCTTCGGAGTTCTATCCGCTGTGTGAGCTAATCAGCTGGTGAGCTGAGCTGTTATTGTCGTTACTAGTTATTTGCTGACTCTTTGTGTTGTTAGATATCAAAGTGCTGAACTGTCATTACCTGCGAATTGTTGTCTATTTACATTGGTAATCTGTGCAAGGACTATTGTTTCCTGTACCTGTGCTACGTGTTTTCCTGCATATTTGTAAATAAACCTTCATTCTCCATTATCCTGCGTGTTGGACTGTTTACACCATACACCACAGAGAGACCTTTTGAAACAATATACTGTACATTTTGGTGACTGCCCGGTCACAATATATGAAATTTCGAAGTATCAATGCAAGGTTGAGAAAATTAATTAAAAGGTATGAATGAATCGTTACATGAATTAAGGATAAAACGTTACGCTAAACCATAATAGGGATGTAATTTAAAGTGTTAGGACGTAAACGGTTCTAATTATGGAGCTTATGGAACTAACGATCGGCGACAGTATTGATTACAGCTCTAAAGCATCGCCGATTCCGGTCGCCATCCGAAGATTATTGAAAATTATTTGAAAGTAGGTTTATGAAAACACTTTCATAATTCGCTCTTAATATTAATATTCTCTATCTGTACTAGTAAAGTGACAAAATCGGTTCAGCTCTTGAGACAGAGTGACTCGGTCAAAGTTTTATTTTTCGATATTTCTCGAAAATAGGGAGTTGTGTTGGGGGTGCGACCATTAATTACGTATCTAGGAGTCATAAGCTTTCATATGAAATAAAAATGGGCGAAATCGGTGCAGTTATTGGGGCTGGGGGACTGGTTCTCTGGTTTTGCCAATTCTTTCAAATGTGTAGATGAATTAGCTGAATGTCAATCACGTCGTGTCTTGCATCATCACTGTTGTCTCTACATTGGAAAATGTAAATTTTATGTAGCAACTCCCGCACCGGCTGACTGCTCCCCCGATCAACAGTACTACGAGTGCATTCCCAGGTGCTCCAGAACCTGCGAAGCTTACACCAGACCAGTCAAGATTTTCTGCAGCGAGTTGTGCGTGGAAGGATGCTTTTGCAGGGAAGGGCTTTATGAAGCAGAAGACGGCTCGTGCGTTCCACCTGAGCAGTGCCCTCTCCCGACAACCTCACTCGCTGGTAAGATCGCTCTCTGATTCACTGCTATTTCCCTATTCACTAAAACTAGATGATGTGTTAACGTCATCTTCATTTTTACTATTGCGGTATCCAGTAAGCCTTTGTCGGCCCTTGGAAATCCGAGGGAAAGTTATTGCCAGAACATATCTACACTATGTGGCCAAAAGTATCCGGACACTTTCAGATTTTCACATTTTTTAGAATCTCTCCGGAAAGGTTTAAATGAGTTTATAGGCAGTCATTTAAACCTTTCCGGAGAAATTTTAATAAATGTGAAAATCTGAAAGTGTCCGGATACTTTTGGCCATATAGTGTGTTTCCATAGCAGGTTTCACCCTCTCAGTGCCCGGCCGCATATTTACAAACCCTACCCTGATAGAACTGAGGCAGGAAATCAGTCAATATCATTGGCTACGAGGAGCAGTGACGTCGTTTTCAGCTCTCGCACGTAACGTACGGCAATCATAACAAAACAAGAGTCGTTATACTTTTCTTCTCCGCTTTCCCACAGTTGAGCACAGAAAAAATTCTTCCGTGGGTTGTAATACTTTTTAAAATGAAAATATTTTTCAAAATATCATAAAAAATAAAATATCCCACACTGTAAGAAATTATACTAATGAAAAGTACACGCACGAGAGCAAAGAACGACGTCATCGGCTCTCGGCGAAGCGAGCCAATCATATTGTCCGATTTCCTGCCACAGTTCTATCAGGGTAGGGTTTGTGTATATGCTGCCCGGCTGTGCCGCCAACAAGTAAGGTGGCATCCTTTATACTCAGAGATGGCCTTTAACCGATTGGACCTACTGTCCTACCGCCCCGAGAAAAACTCCAGACACCAGACATGCAGATGACGGTCGTTATGGAAACGGGATATTTCACTGAGTTTCGGGGGTGAAGGAAAAGGCCTTATCTCATTTGGCGCAGATAGAACCGGCGGAAGTCTCATTTCGCTTTTCTCATTTCCTCGCCTGCCGAAGTACGCTGAGTTTGCCAAATGTTGCGGTTGATTTTATACCCGTTTCCCTCATTTCTTGGACTCATTTATTTGATGCAGCCCTGGTCAGGGTTTTTCTCGTGGCAGTAGGACAGTACCGTTCGGAATTGGGCCCCGCGCAAGAATACTATCTACTCAGTTCTATTTTGTAACAAGGGCGGGGCAGGCAGAGCACGTGAACAGACACCATTTCCAGAGGGTGCAAACCCACCGGGCGCAACACGAGTTAGTGGATGAAAGGCCGCCGGATAAATAAGCTGGTTCTCTCTTCCCTGGTGGGCATAGTAATGGTGGAAGATTCAGTTACCTCATTCCGATGACCTCCTTCGGGAAGGGTCGGGTCGTGGCCGGTGATGGTTATTACGTCTCCGACCTCACTATACAAGCTATAGTAGCGACCGTCCTTCATTTGCTTCCAAGAAGGGCAGCGGTAACTCGTTTTACGATACACCAGAGGGTACAAAAATGGGTTAAAGGATTTCAGAGAGCTGATATTTCCGTATACGAAGTATATACAGGGAAGTATTGTAATTTTTCAATCATTTCGACCTTGATATTGGTAGGAATCTTCACGTTCTAGACCTCCCTGAGCCAGAAAGGGCTGTTTTTGGAATTGTGCCAGTCTATCTTTGAACGAAGAACGGGGATGTGACGTATTGTAGTAAAAGTAGTGCATGTGTGGATGTCATAACTCAAAAATACAACCAGCTTGATGCTTGAAATTTGGTATATGATCATAGAATCAAAAATAAGTCTTTCTATCAAATTTTAGACGAAATCCATCTGCGGGAAGTCTGTCTGCCTGTCCGTCCGTGCACATGGGAACATGACGGCTCAAAAATACAAAGAACTAGAATAATTAACTTTAGCGTATTGTTTTAGCATCAAAATCGGAGAGTCGTATCAAATTTTGGGCCATTTCCATCAAAGGGTTGATTGTCTGCCGATCTGTTTATTCATGATTATATGAATACTATAACTAAAAAATGCAACTATCTAGCTAAATGAAATTCGATATGTGGTTTTGTAACTGAAGTTGTCTTAAAATTAAATAAGGTTCAAATGTAGGTTCCAATCGGAAAAAAAATAAAAACCTCCAAATTCTATATCTTCACTTAACATGCAACAGCTCTTATATCAATTTTTTGAAATTCCAAAACGGAAGAAAAAAAACAGATTTTTTGCAACCAATGGCGCATATTTCTGATTTCTCTTTCACATCTGGTAAGAATATACAGTCTCATGTTCATATCAGATGCTAAAAAAAATTTGAAATATCCGTTATTTGTTGCGAAAAAAATCTGTTTTTACTTCCTCGTTGAAATTAAAAACATATTGAGATACACTGTAAAAAATATCCGTTTTTCCCCCGGACTTTTTCCGTATATTTGACGGTTTAAAGCTGTTTTGTTGACAAAACGGTTTTTCCCCGTTTTCCGCTCCAGCCATAAACGGTTTAAAACCGTAAGTTCAAATTCTATTTTTCGTCATTTGGTATTGCTTTCCGTATGATAACTTCCCTTTTCTTAAATGTAATTTTATTGCATTCATTTCATGTTTTTAATAGGGTTCCATCTCCGCTATTGTTTACACATGTTGCAGTAACCTGTTGTAACTCATGAAAGCTAACCTTAAAACACGTGTTCTGGCAATAGTTTACTTTTACACCACTAGGTGGCGCCACTAGAGCTATAGTGATTTTAAAACTCAAATAGATTATTTTTACTTCACTTTATGAAGTCTCCGGTGGTCTAATGGTTAGAGCGACTGCCTTTTGTTTCTATGAAAGCGGTTTCGATCCCCGGCTCGGAGGAGTTAGAAGTTTTGTCACCATCTTGCATCGAAATCGTCCAAGTAAGTTCAATTAAAAATTAGACTAATTGAAATTAATAATAAAGCCTTGATTAATTAATATTCCTAATTGATAATACACATCAGCACGTTTCAACTCAACTCGAACAGAAGGAGAAAACAACTCAACTCAGTCGATGACGTCACTTACTTCGATGATTTAATTTTTAACGAGAAAACTTGATCTCATACGGTAAAAAACCGTTGTGACTACGGATTTACTTCGTAACTTTTACGGAAAAAATCTGTCTCTGTACGGTAAAAAACCGTTGTGTCTACGGATTTACTTCGTAACTTTTACGGTTTTGCACAACCAACCCAGCTGCCGGTTTAAAACCGTAAATTTTACGGGATTTTTTTTCACAGTGTAGGTGCTGTTGCTTGATAAGCGACGATATTCTATTTTCTTTACTGAGAAACACAAAAACGCGATATATTGTATTAGTGTACGAGGAAGACTAAGGAAAATCCCTCCCTTTTTTCTCTTACCTCTAAGTCCTTAAGATTCTTACTCCCCTCTCCCCAAAAAAGTGCTGACTAAAATTATTTTCATTCCGGCCGAACATATTCTAACGCCGGCCATGTTTACAGTTTTTTCTTTCATTACTAATGTTAATGATTTAATAAGTTAACAGTCAACTTTATCTCTGAAAACCTGTTGCAGTCGCTAAAGTCTGTCCATTTGCTCATAGTTCATTATTTTTATAAATATTTCTCTTGTGCTGCTCCCCGAAAAACCGTTATTTAGCTATAGGATTTGGCAACATCTACAGCAATTGATGGGCCGCGTGATATCACTTTCCAAAAGCAAACAGACTAGAACGATTTGGTTTTAACCTTCTTTTCGACGAATTAAAGATGAACCACGGCACTGTTGTTAAATATTGACGAAACAGTCAAAAAAACCAATTCAACGTGCAAGTGAATCAACTGAGAAAAGTTTTGAAAGGCCTTCTGGAAGAAGAAGAACTGATTTGTTTCAAGATGCTCAGCGTGCTTGCATTTATTTAAAAAGAACTACCTTTTTTGCTTACAAATCAAAATACACATGCAATTTTAATACATATGTATGTATGTAAAGAACTTTCATGTAATTTTAAAAAATTAAAATCTTACTATATTTGCAGTTTTCTGTATCATATGACAAAATTCATTTACTGAATAAGCCAAATTTCTGCTTTCTCTGACCACTTTTTTATGTAAATTTTGAGCTTTATCCAATCGGCCCGATCTACGTTTAATTCGGATAATTGGAGTTGTACTGTATCAAAATTTTTATATTCATTTTTCCCCAGTAGCCTCCATCTTCGATACATTGAGATTAGACTGTGTTTGATTTTTTAAATTTCTCACAGATGGAACGACATGCGGTGGGCTCCAGGTAACGGATGGTTCTGCGGATTGCTTCAACGATGGAGATAAAAATGTTTGTCAAATAGAGTGTGATGGCGTGAACCAGGGTGAATTCACGTGCACTGAAGACAAAGGATGGACCCCAGAACTCCCTACGTGCGCGAAGCCAATTGAAGGTAATACTTTCCGTGTACTCCCTGAGCACTGAGGCATGCTTGTTGCAAAAAAATTTCTCAAACCTTGCAAAATGCATGCACTTTAAAAGGCATCAATTTTCATCAAATGCAATAAACCATCAATTAATATTAATTTGAAACAAATTAACCATTCAATTATTTTGATCTCATAAATTTAAGATCTGAAAGATTAGCATTTAACAGGTTGACTGCCGCTCACTCCGGTTGAAGCTATGCGTTATCTTCCTCTCAGATGATCCCCTCTCTGCTATCTCTTAACTACGGTATTGAAGGGCTTATCTAATTCAATAGTATGTGTGAATCACAGGCGATTCACAGCGGTTAAAAGCCAATTCAGAACTGGCACGAACCAAGGGAAGGTTCGTGCTAGTTCGGTGGTGACACAATGTGACTTTTGCACAGTGCTCTGAATGTCAAAGTGAAGAAAATCATCCAGCAGCAGGTAAACGGTAGAGGTAATTATGTCTCACGATATTTTGTTACATGGAGTTTCATGCTATTAATATCGCATCTGAAGCTCACATCGTGTGGCTCGCCTGCTCATGGCGACACCGGACTATAAGCCCTAACCAACTGTAAGGGACTCTTAGCTTAACTAAAAAGTATACACTGCCCCTGGGGTATTGCCAGTCTCCTCGGATTTATATTCTAATTGGAAATTCTAAACTTAACTGATGTGAACCTCCTTTCCCGAGATGTACTACCAACTTTTCCAAAAGATTAAGGTTTAATAAATATTTAAAATTTTCGTATACACTCGTCGAATGAACCTTATTTTCGGAAGTAGAGTCACGTTCATTCCAACAGAATTGTCTCTTAGTTTTGATATCTTTTTAATTTTTTAATTTAATGCATGAGTATGGAGCTGCAATACCCAGCTTCTCTCCTGCGAAAGTAGCTATTTCAGCTAGGTATTCAGCTTGCTCGTTCCACAGGTTTGCAGTAACGCCTTAACCCAGGAAAAGCCAACCAACCATCAAGCGGAATAAATGTTACTTTTCGTCATACTTATAGAATTTGATCTGGACTTAACACTCTTAGCACGTCAAATGACAACAAACTGTGAGGAAAACATTGATTTTAATATTATTTTCCAGGCTATAACGATCATCCGATAGTGACTTTTCGTGATTCAAATAAGTCGGAGGAAGAGGAGCTGGATGATCTAATGTTGGCGCTGTTAGAGCAATTACCACCCGGCGACGTTACATATTCCTCTGTGGACATCATTTTACAACTTGAAATTGACTTTCCTAATAAAGAATTTTTGGGGAACCCTGCATGGTTCAACATCTTTGCTCAAGAAGCAGGTGCGTAAAAGGAACCTCCACCCTACTGTCTACAGAGCCCATCTCAGCAGGGGTCAAGAACGTCGTAACATGTATGTGTTGACCCGGATATTGCACTTGAATAATCCGTCACAATGTTATAAAGCCATCATATAGGCTTCCTAGGCTCTAAGTTAAATCGGGCCTTTGGAGAGGACTTCTGGGTCAACATTATGATGCCTGCAATACCCCCGCCCGACCATCTGTCTCGTCACACATGAAGGTGGTTATGCTGTGGGCGTCTGAGGAGATTCGTGTCTCTTTTTCAGGGTTGACATTATCCGCAAGTCCCGGCAGTGTAACACCACGCCCCTTGAGCAGTCTTCCTTGGGAGTTCCCACAATTTCGATCGAATGCCGACCCTTATCCATTACAAATGTTCTAGACACACGGTACTGGCCCGACCTCTAATAGTCCAGTCGACGAAGGCCAAGAATCGACGAATAGAAAAAAATGGTGTAGTTTTGAAATTTGGCATAGGTGTTGGAGGTAGTGTCCTAAACGACATACTAAAAGTTCCGCGACATTTCCCCCTTCAACCCCCCCAGTGGGGGGTTAAAGGGGGAATTTTCAGTTTTTCTTCAATATCTCGAAAACTATGGGTTCTATCGAAAAATACTCTAAGGCAAGCCTTATTCTTGATCCACTTTAAATAAGCCATTCCCCTCTGGACGGTGAAGACTAGAACAGTTTTAAATTTTATCGCCTCCAAATTTTATACAGAGAGGAAGGAATGCCATGTCGCCTCGAATGATCTCTAGAAGGTTTTTAATTATATTTTTCAAGTGGTTCTCCCTCAGAAACTCGGAATCTTCACCTTTCGAAGTTATTTATTGACTTGTGGCATCATCGCGGCATCTGGCAATATCCTGAATTGTAATTACATGCAAATCGGATCCGCCCTCTTTGTGATGTCACCCATCGAGCAATAGCGAGGAGCCTGTTGGAGTATATAAAGACTGACGGCTTCTGTTCACTACCTTCTTTTTGTATTATTTCATAGCTAGCATGTTTCATGATTTGATTTAGGATTTTAATTTAGGTTGGTTATGTTGGGTTTTTTGGCGCAAGAGCCATGAAGTTGACGATACTGCGTCAGGATTTTAATTTAGTTGATGTTTTATTAAATTCGTTATTTTGTTATCGAGTAGTTTTGCTTTTACTGAGTCACCAGCTAAGTAGTTTCTCACAATGGTATACTTCTGATATATATTGAATACATGCATTATGATGAGAAGCTGAGTAGTTTAGGTACTTACGTATTAACGCCACAGAGGCTACAGATTGGCGGTAATGCGCCAATAAAGAGCAATCTTGTTTACAAAACCCGCCAAATTGGCGGCACTTAAAAACCGCCAAATTGGCGTTAATACGTAAGTACAAAAACCGCCAAATTGGCACCACTTAAAAACCGCCAGATTGGCGCCACTTAAAAACCGCCAAATTGGCACCACTTAAAAACCGCCAAATTGGCGTTAATACGTAAGTACAAAAACCGCCAAATCTGTAGCCTCGGTGACGTTAATACGTAAGTACCGTAGTTTAATATCGTACCTATTGATATGAAGCACTTGAGTATCAATGGTTCTATGTACGGACTACCTCAGCGATTATATTAATAAATCTCGCCTCTATTGATTCTGTAAACTTGACCTAGACGTAGGCCTAGAAGTTACAGACTACATATATTACGCTGGCCGCACTACCCTGTTCTGTGATGGACGGTCGTCGCTGATTCATGCAAAAGTCGGAGTTCCTATACCACAGAAGACCAGCTGTGTACGCTGACCTGGTGTACATTAAATTCGTCAGAAACGTTCTTCCGCTGCTGTGATGCAGAAATTTTGAGAGGCTGTTCCTGCTCAGGTGACCTCTTCACCTGACCACTGCTCAAAATTACGAGATCTGTCCCAAAAATAGATCTAGCATTTCTTTAATACAGGACGTTAATGTAACTTATCTAGACTGGGTAGCTAAACGAAATATCTTCGCCTAACTTGATCGGTGAATCGTTGCGAAATAATGGACCTTGCGCCCAAACAAACAAAATATCTTCAAAGTCTTCTAGTCTTTCTTCTAATAAAAGTTGACTGCTATCGGATCCTTATAGGTGCATGTAAATTACATTTTATTTAAAATAGTACTATCTTTTTCTTTCTTTTTAACGAAATGAAATGTGGTTAATTGATTTCTACTTGTATTTAGAACAATGCCCGGAGAACGAAGAGTACAGCGATTGCGTGAATCCGTGCAATGATTGTCAGACTAGAGGAAATTGTAACTTCTTGGTGTGCAACAAGGGATGCGACTGTAAAGAGGGATACTACAGAGATTTCGATGGCGGAGATGGCAGATGCATTCTGGGTTTACAATGTCCTATGATTGATCGTGAGTCATTTTTCATTCTAGTAGTTTTTGTTCTCAGAATTTTATTATTTTCTAGTAGTCAAATATTTAGAAGATTCGAAGAACGTGCTGAATATTCTATTCAATCTTTAAACCAAAATAAAAAATAATGCAAAGTTTGTAATAAATAACTTTGTAAATATCTGAGGTTATTGCTCATTTATAAACATTTGGAAGGAAAATTACTTTATTCAGACATTTGACCACTTTTTCTTTGCAAGCACGTCTGGTTCCAAGTTGTTGAATAAATTATTCATGATTGCTTGCTGAGAAAATCCGATCATTTAAAACTTTTTAAATGAAACTTTATTTAAATGCCTTTTTTATTTCTAGTAAGTTATAGTGTATCTGTTATCAGACTCGTTAATTTCTTAAATAATTCGCCCTACACAACAGTATTCAACCGAACCTTAGTTCCAGGAATATTCATTGAAACTATGAAACGAAATTCCTGGGAGTAGGCCGTTAATTTAAAATATATGAGTGCACATATATAGAAGTACATTTCTAAGTTTCAAAGTAAAAAGCAGCATTATTAATAGTCACAAAATTCGAACTCAATTTTTCACTGTTCAACTCTTTAACTGAAGAATAAACTTTCACTAATTGCCTTTTAATTTTCGAATCTAGTAGTAAAGTATTTCCAGTATTTTATCTGTCTTTTACATCTATCGATTCTAGAACTATCGAAATTTAAATTTTTTTTAGCGGAAATCGCCAAATTGGTACAAATACTTGCTAACCCTGTAGACTTTTTAAAATCTCATTAGAAGTTTATTTCAGCATTTCGGTAATTATGGATAAAGGATAAAAATTTTCCTTACAACAGGAAAAATATCCTTAACAATACTAGTTTAAGACAATTATGACATTTTGATAAAAATAAGAGCATGAATTTACGAAGATTGACAGTAGAGATTTTGATTTCGGATAACTTTTAATCGTGAATTTAAAAAAAATTCACTATTATAATCTTATTTTAAATTATGACTCGTACATTCTTTCGTTTGTGACCTATTACTGCTGTTATTAATCATCATTCATAAAAAATAATTTTTCTTCTGTAATTTAACATATTAGTAGTTTTTAAACTTCCTTTTTTAGAAGCAAGTTTAATCTTTGGGTAATTATTTTCTTGAATCCACAGTGAGGTATCAATGCCTAGCTATTAAGTTGTAGATAAATGTTGGTTTGTAAAAACATACGAGGAATACCATTATGCAAAATTACTCGTATTTGTGTGTCCCAATCAAAAATGGGTAATTTTCAGTGATTTTGCCAAATGTTATAATAGTTTTAAGAAATAAATTGATCCTTTGTAACTAAATAAATTACAGCATTATATGCACAAAGAGAAATTTAAAACATACATAATAATACAGTTTCGATAGAGAATAATAAATTGTTCTAATCAGTAATTAAATATTTTGCAATAATATATGTAAGTTCAGAAATCTAAATTAATAGAAATGTACTTAAAAACCTTACTTAACCTTATAATTGTTATCCTTACAAGTAAACCTTCAAGATGCGAAGCTGTATTTTTTTTAATTAATTGCAAAAA
>BGPR01010623.1:27594-51767 GCA_013235015.1 Araneus ventricosus
TGTCTATTAAAAATTTTAGATATTAAATAAGAGTGCCTTTAATTCAGCCTTTGAAACTGATATTTCGCGTCTTTGTACAAATAAGACTGTCTATTAAAAATTTTAGATATTAAATAAGAGTGCCTTTACTTCAGCCTTTGAAACTGAGATTGCGCGTCATTCCACAAATAAGTCTTGCTATTAAAAAATGTATTAAATAAGAGTGCCGTTACTTCAGCCTTTGAAACTGAGATTGGGCGTCATTCTACAAATAAGATTTGCTATTAAAAATGTATTAAATAAGAGTGCCTTTACTTCAGCCACACCTCCACCAAACCAGTGCGGAGCGGACGAACAGTTCTACGATTGCATTCCCGCCTGCCAGCAGACCTGCTTTGCTTTGACGAGTGAAGTGAAGATTGCCTGCAGGATGCCCTGTCGCAGCGGTTGCTACTGCAGGGAAGGACTGTACCAGAAGGATGACGGCACCTGCGTTCCACCTGAAGGGTGCTATGATGATGACGATACTCCTGTAACTGCAACTTTGCCAGCAGGTAAGAATAACTCGTGATTTAGGGATTTTCGTATTGTGACAGAAAGCATTCCTCTTCCAGGGTTAACGTGCCAAAGTTTGGTTTGGGAATAATTTCGTTACGTGCATGTAGTAGTTCACGGAATACCCCGTTTAAATGTTCAGTTTTTGGATTTTAAATTTAAATTGACAAATTGTGTCATTTTTACCTCCACAAGGGTACATACTGCAGTACCTGTTGCACAAATCTAACTATGAATCTGTTTAAAATGTTGTAGAATAACTTAATGATTGTTTAGGCCGTAGTGACATTGATTTTAGATATCTTTTTAAAAATTCAATTTAAGTAAATGCAATTATTCAGCTGATCTATTTTTGATAGATAATTGTTAAGATTTATCGCAGATTTACCAAAACTGAAATAACTGGAGATTTACTTCCAGTCTGCCCAATTGCGATGGCATTCCATTTGCATAAAACCATGAATATTAAAATTAATAATGCTTGCGCAAAGAAAGTGAAAGAATTCTTAACGGTGCTTCAGAAATTTGTAAAATTTCTTGCATTTATTTCCTTTTGCTAAAATTTTTACTCTTTGGTTCAATATCCAAACTAAATTCTTTCGTTTCTAAAAGAAGATGCTTGTTTAAATTTATCAATTATAATTCATCATGCCCTTTAGCTTCAATACCCTTGAAGTAGAATATCTTTTTGGTGCAAGAAATAGTTATATAAAAATGGCTGTTTGTTCTTCTTCAACTTCATTTGAAGAGTAAATGGTTTCGGAGGTTTTTCCTTCAGGAAACGGTCGTATCTGATTACTTACTATAAGCGCTTTATTTTTAACTGGTGTGTTACAATGCTCTCATAACTTATAAATGCTTATTTTAAAAGTAAACTTGAGCTTAGTCGTTTATACACTTTAAGATTCATTTGAATTTAATTCTGATATTATATATAAGTTCTATTGTTTCTTTCATCAGATTCCCATATTATGAGGAGATAGTTTTACTGCCGTCAAAGAAGTTAAGCAAAATTTTCAGTCGTATTATACATTCTTATTAGTGGCGAATCCGGGGGTTGGGACTGTCGGGCTGCAGCCCCTCCCAGAGCTAGGCCAGAAATCTTGATTTTATTTAAAATCACTGCAACTGTTTGTTTTTAATTTCCCTTAAAAATAATTAAAAAGTGCCAACATTACTTTTCGGCTTGACAGGCTCGAAAATTTTTCTACTTTTCTAGTCATTGCATTTGTACTTGTAGCGTTGACGCGGTCGAAGACATTTTTTGGCTAGTTACTTCATTGCATTTTTTATTAAATTATCGAAAATATTATAGTGTTTTTTATTATTCTTATTGTCAGGTGAATAAAGTCTGTGAAGTTAAAGCGTTTGGTTTACATAAGTCATGAGGTTTGACATTCGTCACGACGATGCAAAATTTTTATGACCTCAGCCTCCCTCAGACCCAAATCCCGGTTCGCCACTGATTCTTATCGACAATTTGAAGAAAGTCAGAATTATGCCGAAAAGTGTTGTGTGAAAGCATAATGTCTTTGACGCTAGAAATCAGTTTCAGATTACGTTTTATAGAGGCAAATCTTTCGTATCTAACGTATTTCGTAAACGTTTGAGAAAAAAAAAGGAATTTTTCATGTTTTTCAATTAGGACTTCTGTTAAATAAAATCGTTTAGTTAAGATTATAAATAGTTACAAATTGCAGTACATCTAAATCATTCTTCTCAGGTTACCAATTATTTTCATAATTATTTCAATTTTTTTTTACGAATGAAAAGTTCTTGTTCCCGTCTCCTTAAAGTAGACCGCTTTCAGCATGTTGTTGATTCAGATATGCAGGTCGCGGTCCCAAAAAGGCTCGCAGGAACCTTCTTATTCCGTTCTTCTTTCAGGCGCATCACCATTTATGAGCAAAAATAATTCAATACAGTGGAACCTGTGTATAACGATACTGTCTATAACCCGTTCAGGACCATCATCGCATATATGTGATCACTCTTTCCGTTCCCCACAGCCCATCGTCTCATATATGCGATCACTCTTTCCGTGCCCTACAGCCCATCGTCTCATATATGTGATCGCAACTTGAACGTTTTATTTGAATCTTTAAACGGCACTAGATGGCGGTAAAAACCGTTGCTTTTTCCAATAATTTTGCATCAGAGTGTTGACCTTCAGTATGTACTTTCGGTTCCGGATTTTTCTTTTTGTATCAGGGCCATTTGATTACGTAAACAACTGCTCGTGTTAGGATTGCGCAATTAAAGAGCTATGATTAAACAATTAAAGATCTATGATTAAGCAATAAAAGAGCTATGATTAAGCAATTAAAGAGCTATGATTAAGCAATTAAAGAGCTATGATTAAGCAATTAAAGAGCTATGATTAAGCAATTAAAGAGCTATGATTAAGCAATTAAAGAGATATGATTAAGCAATTAAAGAGCTATGATTAAGCAATTAAAGAGCTATGATTAAGCAATTAAAGAGCTATGATTAAGCAACTAAAGAGCTATGATTAAGCAATTAAAGAGCTATGATTAAGCAATTAAAGAGCTATGATTTATTTTGCGGGGCAATTTTAAAATATTTTGATGGCACGATGAAAGGATGGAATGTTTATTGGTTAGGGGTTGGATTAGAAATTATCGTTTGGAGTTCGCTAGACAGTATTTTGTATTTTTGGGGTAAATTTTATTTTAGTACAATTGTTTTTTTTTTAAATATCATGAAAATTTTATTACATTATATTCGGATATACTATCAATGATAATAAATTGTGAATTTCAGCGTATTTACTTGCAGTAATGATTTTATATTAATTTTTAAGTGAAATTAGGTTTAACGGAAAAATCGCCCCGTCCCGTGCTTAAGTATCGTTCCGGAGCGCGCGGGCCTGGGGAAGCGCTTCTTTCCACTTTCGCTCGTCCTGAACGGGTGTCTATAAATATAACCTTTCCTATAACGATATTTTCGACAATCCATTGTCCAGTATGTGAGATAACAGGGGAATCGGGGGAGGGGACTTTTTTTAGGTTCCTTCAGTATTGTTATATAAACAGATGTTAATGTACAAATCAAGTAAAAAAGATTTATAAAAACGCACTTTTATTAGCGTACTAAAAATAGATTTTTTTAATTTTAATTATATTTTACATTTCGGTCTTAAATTTATATTCATTATTATTAAATATTATGGAATATCAAAAACTACTTCTCCTAAAAATCACTATCAGGTGGTGCCCCTATTATGGAATCAAAATTTAATTCAATTAATAGATTAACCTCCATTTAAATTCCGGAGAAAATAAAATAGTATATTGTCATCGAAAATACCCAAGTGTGCAAAATTTCATAATTCTAGCTACTCGAAGTGAGTGAAAATTCGATTACGAAATTTTATCTTTACAAAAAAAGTCAGGTTAAGTAAAATTGTATAAAAGTCTTCTTCATTTAAAACTTTTCACTAAAACAGAATTGCTGTCTACCCAGTGAATATATTACTATATTAACCCTTTCCGGAGCAAGGTATTTAAATTTTTGAAATATGACGAAAAAACACCACGAAAGGGTTTCGTTTATTGTCTACAGATCGAATATACAATTTTTTTAAAACTTGACTCATTCCGAGTGGGGGTCGACCCTTTGGGACACCCCCACCCCCCGCACACATATGGGGACACTTTTGAGGACAACCATCTTGAAACGCTCAAAAAATAATATTGAATCTTACACAAAATCATAAATTAAAACTTCAAGAATATTGGAGGAAAATGGTCGAGTGAATATGTTAAAGTAGTAAACGTCAAGAACTCAAAAAATGCCTATCTCTGATTCAAGAAATTTGGAGATTTTAAATCTATACTTTTTACGAAATTAAAGAGAAATTTCTTTGTGCTGCCATCTATATCCTAAAAGGAGAACTATCATCTGCCTTTTCCTGCAATTTTCCGGGTTTCAACGTGGAAAGGAAATTTTTAGAACATGTTCAAGTTGGTGTCCTCTTTTGCGACCACCGCGCCGGACCAGGAACCAAATTTTATTTCTTTATCAGTAATTAGACTTATACTTATTTATATTTTAATTTTGATGTCTCGAGCATTTTTTTCGTTTTGAAAATGATTCCCGAAAGGAAAAACTGTCGGAAACCCTGATTTAGACAATTTCTGTTTCAGTAACACCAACACAAACTCCAAGTTGCGGCAAGAACGAACAGTACTACTCCTGCAAACCCACCTGCAAGAACACGTGCGAGAACTACCAGGCTGTGAACCCCATCTGCCCCCGAATTTGTATTGCTGGGTGCTCCTGCAAGAAGGGATACGTCAAAAGGAGCGATGGAAAATGCGTCAAACCTGAAAAGTGTAAAAAATCATCACCTACGACTAAACCAACGAGTAAGAAACTTCCACGCATACTCTATTCATAGATCACAATTTTAAGCAGTAATCTTGAGGCGCCAAATAATCGTTCGAACATTAAATCGTGTCCATTTTTCTTTTTAACATTTTAACATGGAATTTATAAGATTGAAACACTTATTTACTTATTTTTGTTATTAACAAAGAAATCTTGAAAAACAATTTCTTCTCTATAAAAAATGCAATATTTAAATTTTAGTTTCTTACAATAGACACCTTTTTTCTATCTTTTTGAAACATACCAGTTACTATAACTACTGGAAGTAATTTTCAGAATTATATTCCATCCCATATTGCGTTGAAGAATCAGAATTACATCGTTATCCTTGGGCTTATTCTGAGATTTGTTAGTAAAACTGCTTTAAATGGTTTTCAGAAATACATTCCATCCCAAATATAACCTGAAGTTGAGAACTTTTCATTCCGAAACCGGAGGTAAAGCACCCTGATTTGAAGAATTCCGTTAACTAGGAGCATGTTGGCACCATTTTGTTTGCCATGATATCAGGCAAGATTCGATTAACTGAGGCATTGACACATTTGAGCAAAACTCTGAAATGCCTTGCTTATGTCCGCTGCACAGCCCTTTGATTTCTCGCCGTGTTCGATAGTACAAAAATAATTTTCAGATCACAGTTCTATTGCATAGTCTTGTTTCAATTGTTGTTAACTTGAAGTCTGCTATTGCATATTACCTTTTAAGGGTTTTCCCAAAAAGGGGTGGAAATGCTGTGAGGCAAGTTTAGGAAGTTGAAGAGACCAAAAAACGTTTATAGCATCAAATTTTCCACTGTTTGCTACATTTTTAACTCTCTTCCTACAAGACTTAATAATGAATGAATTCTTATGAGTCATCCATGTAGAGAAAACTCGACATTCAACGAATCAGTATGATTATATAAGTTTCAGAAAGCTGTATTTAAATCCAAAAATGTCCGTCGTTTTTTTCCAGAGCCAATGAATCAGCAATGTGGCCGTCGCAACGAGCAGTATTACAGCTGCATTCCCACTTGCAATAACACGTGCGAGAACTACCAGGCCGTGAGACCCATCTGTCCCCGAATCTGCATCAAAGGTTGCGCCTGCAGGAAGGGATACGTCAAAAGGAGCGATGGAGAATGTGTCAAACCTGAAAAGTGTAATAAATCACCGCCTCCGACCAAACCAACAAGTAAGAAAATTTCTCGCATACTTTATCCATAAATCAAAACTCTTAAGCAGTAATCTTGAGACAGCTTAAGAGTTGTGATTTAACAATAATAGAACAATTGTCCGATTATTGTTAAATCAATTTTCTTGTTAACATTATAACACGGCCCTTATAAGAATGAAACATTTAATTTTTTTTATTAAAAAAAGAATTGTTGTCAATAAATTACTTGTGTCTGTAACAAAATGCTATATTTCAATTTTAGTTTTTCGCTGTTGACGTGGTTTTTTTTATCCTTTTGTAACAGACCAGTTACTATAACTACTGAAAATGATTTTCAGAATTGCATTCCATTCCAGAACTGCGTTCCAATCAATGACTTTTTTTCTTTTTACATTAGAGATTTTTTTTACCATAACAATGTAACTGGTTTTCCGAATTGTATTCTATCCGATATAAAGTGGAATTTGAGTTGAGAAATTGTTTCTTCACCACAAAAAAAGCGAAGATTCAACCCGAATTCAGAACTGAAACCTGCAATCATTTGAAATTTTAACTAAAAACGTTAACGTAAAAAAATTATAAAGTTTTTAAACTTCGATCGAATACTCCTTTGACCTCAGGGTTAAGAAAACCGAAAAGTTTCCATCCCTCGGGGGCGAGGGAAGCTTCCCCCTATCCCCCCCCCTTGAAACTTCGTAAGCACCAAACCCTAAAACGCTTATAAATTAAGCAACAACTATGATTTTTTGTAAAAATCGGTAATTAATTATTCTATAAGTTATTACATTGGATTTGAGCTTGTTTTTAGCGTAGTTTTCTTGTATACTGCATTTTATTAATAATCAAATAAAAAGACCAATAAAATATTTCAACTTTTTTCACGATAATTTTTTTATTAAAATGAGCCAGTTATTAAACTACCAAATTTAAAATGTATAAAAAAGAAATACTATTCAGCCAAACATTTGAAATACAGTGCCGTTTTATGTTTCGTTTTACCAATCCTGCTTTTGAAAGCCTATGTGACTTAGCCTATGCTTTTTTTATTTCTATGCATTTCATTTTAACACTTTCGCGTTCATTGGTTTCACAGTGAAACTATACATTGAACATTTTTTTACTGCGTATGGGTGAAACGTAGCTTATTCTTTCTTTCATAACTTAAGAACCAGACATATAGGCCAACTTAAATAAAAATTCCAGTTCGATACCGTTAGTATTCACAAAGATATCCGCATTGCAAGAACTGAATTGCTTTTGATCTAAGAGAAACAAAATTATGAGGGTTCTTGCACAAATTGGTATTTTTAAAAATTGAATCTTCGAAAGCAATATTGAATTTTATGAAGGTTGAATATCCTGAATACTCACGTATCCTACTTATAAATTAATTACATAATTTAAATTGCATTTCGATGACAAATTATTTGGAGGAAAAGTAGCCCGTTAACGTTCAATATTTCACTGTGAAACCACAGATTTCTTTAAAATAATTTCTTTTCTTTTACATATTTATGATTAGCTACATGTCTAATGCTCATTTTTGAAATAAATTTAGTAATTTTCAATACGAAACATGTTGTGAACTGTAAAGGGTTTAAAGCGAGAAAAAAACAAAGAAATTCAAAGTTCAAGCTTTACTAAACACCAAACAACACATAAACTTTTGTAAACTGAAAATCTGGAACATAGTCAAAAGTTAAGAATTTAAAATGATAGAAAATGTGAAAAAATGTTTACGTTTACATTTCAATATAAATTGTTTCATTTAAAAATATTATGATCATTAAAATTGTTTCTTCCTAGCTAATGTAAAATAATGTAATTCTCTTGGCTTTATTATATATTATCATTATCTTCTTCTTTGACAATGTCTATTGCTTCGGTGTGAGTGCAGCTTTGGCCTCGACAGCTCTCTCATGTCCTAGCTCAACACAAATTATGCAACAATGAAAATGATATGTTTTCGAATATCATCATTCAGTTGGGAGTTTTCTGTTTGCTGTTTAGCTGGATCGATCAGTTTTATATTAAAGAATATTTGAATTCCCGAGATACGAGAAAGTTTTAGCAAACCAAGTGTAAAGGTTTCCGCTTGGAATCGATGCGGTGGTCAATAGGCTAACTTGGTTATCGCTATGTCTATAGCACTAAGGCCAGAATTTACTTTAAGCTATTCTACCCAGATAGCAAAGAAAGCTTGTCTAAAAGGTTTTGGAAACCTTGTTGTCAGCAAGGGTAAAGGGTTGGCACAAAGGTTTCCATGACAAGGGTTGAACCTTTCGGCAAGGTAGCGGAAAGGTTCGCTAGTCAACAAGAAACAAGGTTTTCTGTAAGGATTTTAGTAAGATTTCCCCAAGCTTGTTTCAGGCTTTCCTCAAGCTTGTTTCATGCCTTTTCAAAAGGTTGTCAAGACCCCTCCTTCGGTGGAAAAAATAGAACCCCTTCCCCCTCCGAAGCCGTATTCATACAGAGAGAAACCCCCATTTCTCACCCCCTTCTCAAAGCCGTACGCCTACAAACTTCAAATTCCTCCGAGCCGGAGATCGAACCCGCGTTCCTAGAGTTGTAAGGCAAACGCGATAACCACTATACCGGACGGGATTACACACGAGTGGACAGGTGGTTCACAAAAAGCTTATCTACGTCAATTTTGTGGGAATGGTTTCCGAAACGGTTTGCGCGGAAATGCTTTAGCGGACAGCCTATGGAAAGTGAAATGGCAACTTTTCCGCAACCTTCTTTGCTATCTGGGTAGTTACTGCAACAAAGAGAATAGCTACTGCGTCTCATTAGGCAAGGTAATTTGGCAGGTACAAACCACCGTTGACAGGTATGAATGCGTGAACTGGGCTCGTGTAGGTGAGAGGAAAATTCACCTTCACTGAAGGAACTAACTCGTAATAACAATTACAACTTTAATAAACTTAACAAGATAAAAGTAAAGTAAATGATAATTGAATTAACATGTTGAGAACAGGAACATAAAGCAAAGCAAGAGCGAGACGGCAGATGATGCTTGTGCCTTTATAGTACTCAGCTCTCTACTGCGCATGGCAAGGTAGACAGCGCACGCAGGACGAAGCTGTCGCCACAATCTGCATAGGCTGAAGCATCTATTCTTCACATGCTTTTAGGACACATTTACGGAAGAGTTATCTAGGCTCATTGTACGACTCTGAGCCCCCTTTCAATGATAATAATGGATGAAAAGGACATTTAAATCGCGGTTTAAGAGCACACGACCTATATCCTTTCCAACTTTGATGCCAGTCAACAGTTATGTGATTAATTGTAGAAAAATCCCCACAAACACTTACAGACCCAGTTTTTTGACAGGATGGAAACCCCCTAAGGAGCGAAAGAAATTATCTAAACTATATTTATTTATTTAAAGAAAAGCACACTACAGAGAAAACTCCATTTACAGAGTGCTGACAAACACACGAAGAACAAAAGTCACAATGAGTAAATAAAAAAAAAAATATGTCTTAGAAAGCAAAAAGTAGACCACAGACAATACATAAATTCATAAAACTTATGCAAACGTATATATAATTAAAAACGAAAGCACATAATTAATATCTGCAGTACTTTTAATTTGTAAGCTTAGCACTACACTTTATTCAAGCATAGTGTATGGGTCTTTGGAACTTTCACTTGAACTGCGTTAAAGGAATACGTCCAGTGTTTCATGAAACACGATATTTCACTTACTCCAAGGCTTCTCAATTGTACCTCCAGGTTATAAATCTACTGGAAAAGAACAACTGAAGAATTCTGCAAATTTACTCGGGACAGCTCGTTTATTATTCGCCGTTCAAATATGACTTGGTGTGGATTTTGTTCAGACATGGTGATGAAGCAAATACTAATGAAAATCTTGAACAAGCCTTGGAGGCGTTACACACGCAAGAGATGTTTTTTCTGACAGCGTTCTTAATAGGTGGATTTTTGGCCTGCCCGTTACCACCATGTTAGTGAGGTAAATGCAAAATTCTGCTACATGCTTATAATTTGCACCAATCAACATGTCGAATTGAAGAAAACATAATGAAAAACACTGCAAAAATTCGAGCCATTGTTGCGACAACATTCTCCTTTTATTGATAAGAAAGTTCTGTTCTCATTCGCATCTGACTTAGTTGCATAAGATGCTAGGAAACTGCATCCGAAGTAAGATATCTGAGATCGCATGTTCTTATCGGATGTGAAAAAAATTCAGAAGAATTCGTTATTGGTTGCGAAAAATTGAGTATTTTCTTTCTCTTTGAAATTTCAAAAAATTCAGACAGGTGGTATTGCTTGCTAAGTGACGATATATTGCTCTAAAGATCTGATGAACCAATTTTGTGACCTACTGCAGAAAATCTATCCTGTTCCTTCATGCGATTTAGTGGTCGTGCGCAACTTCAGAGTTCTATAGGGAAGGGGAAACTGCAGACAGTACAGTTGGTAAACATAGTGAATGCTTGCAAGATAGTGTTGCAAAAATGTAATGTCGCTTTCCTGCCTGACTAGTCTTATGTTTGGGAAGAGAGTTTTACAGTGTGGGATGGCCGGCTTGGGCCCCGACCTTGGCGACCATTTTGGCGACTTGGCGATAAACTGATAATTCCAGAAAATGCGACCCTTTTCCCGATATCTCTATTAGGAAAGAAAATATGCTTGAATGTACGAGAAAACCCCATGTGACGTCATGGCCTGTCGGGAAGAGTATTTATTGGCCGCGCTTGGATCAGAGTGAATGTTGATCGACTGAGATCGCCTTTGGAGTAAGAATCCCTTCTTGGAGTTTTATCCGCTGCTCGAGCTAGTAAGCTGTTAGAAGCCGAGCGGTATTGAGTAGTGTGTGTTGATCGACTGGAACGGCTTTGGAGTTTCGTCTGCATAGCGAGCTATAAAGCCGGTGATCTGAGCGCTATTAAAAGTGCTGACTGTTTGTGTTGCTAAATCTGAAAGTGCTGAACTGTCATTACCTGTGAATTGTTGTCTGTTTGCGTTGCTAATCTGTGCAAGAACTATTGTTCCTGTTACTTGTTCTAGATATTTTCCTTCATATTTGTGAATAAACCTTAATTCTCCATTATCATGCCTGTTGGACTGTTTACACCATACATCCACGGAACGATTTTTGTAACAATATACTTTTAATGTTTAATAGCTTTAATTTAATTCTACTTATGATGGCATCGAACGAGCAGGAGAGATATTCATCATCGCAATGTACAACATGAAAAGAGAAGGAAGCAATTTGAATACAATGAGAAATGACTCATTTACTTAACTGGTAGGTCAAGCGAATGCTGTGGTTGTACTTTTCAAGTTGCATCCAACTGAACATCAACACTTCAATTGCACACTCCACCAAGTGCAAACATGGCAAGGATATCGTTTGAACCCATCGGTCTGGAAATGGAAGTTACTGAACAAATCGTTAAAGCTCATATTCACTAATAAGGAACAAGCTCTCACTAAAATATTGTCTCTGATAACTTGTAGATTTAATAAATGTTGTGGGAAGAAATACCAGTGAATCAAAGCTCGCTAATTATCGTTAATCTAGCACGTGCGAGAACGCTCGAGGCAAAAGCTGTACCGACAGATATTTTCAAAAAAGGGGATAATGATATTATATAGTGAAGCTAGAACAATTACATTATTCTGCATTAACTAGATAGAAACAATTTGAATCACTACAATATTTTCGAATGAAATAATAATATAGCATTAATATTTTTTTCACATTTTCGATTTTTTTAAAATTCTTAACTTTTGACTATGCTCCATATTTTCAGTTTTTAAAAGTTTATGTGTTGTTTGGTCTTTAGTAAAGCTTGAACTTTGAATTCCCTTGCTTCGTTTTCGCTTCTAAAATGAAATGCATAGATTAGGTTAGGTTAGGTTATATTAACGTCCCGTTTTGAAGCAACACGAGGGCTATTTAGGGACGGACCTCGTAATTTTGAACCGCGGTCAGATGACGAGGACGACACCTGAGCTGGCACCCCCCTCTCCAAACTTCCGCGCCACACCAACGGGAGGACGTTTGGCCACTACGTATGATTTAGCGTGCAACAGGCCCCATACACGGCGGATCTTCAGTGGAATCGGGTCTCGAACCTGCGACCCTCCGGTCCCGAGGTCGAGACCTTACCACTAGGCCACCGCGGCCTCAGAAATGCATAGAAGTAAAGAAAAAGAAAGACAACATAAGCTGAATCACATAGGCTTTTAACAGCAGCACTGGTAAAACGAAACATAAAACAGCACGGTATTTCAAATGTTTAACTAAATAGCATTTCTTTTTTTTATATATTTCAAGCTTGGTAGTTTAATAAATGGCTGATTTTAATAAAAAATTATCTTGAGAAAAGATTAAACATTTTATTGCATTTTTATTTTATGTTTAATAAAAGATATTATCACAAGAAAACTATGCTAAATACAAGTTCAAATACAATGTAATAATTTGTAGAAAAATTAATTACCTATTTTTACAAAAAATTATAGTTGTAGCTTAATTTATAAGCAAGATATAAGGGTTTTATGGGCTTTCGAGGTTCCGTGGGGGAGTTAGGGGGAAGCTCCCCCTGAGGGGAGTAAACTTTTCGGTTCTCATATCCTTGAAGTCAAAAACTTTATAAAATTTTTCTCCTATTTCCATATTTCGATCTAATTGCAATGGATTACTGTTCCATTCCTGAGTTTTGTTTCAGCGACTCTGCTGCGTTAAATGGACCTTATGCATGTGACGTCACATCCTCCGACACGTGACCTGCCGTCGGCAGCCATTGGTCAGTCTTAAACAGCTGACTCAGAACTGCTTTTATTTCTGAGTCGCTTATAGGCCGATCGTTTTGTTTATTCCTCCACAGCTGTTTTTCTATACTCTCGAACCGAAACGGTGCATAAGGTCCATTAGTTACTAATGTGTTCTTGTCATTGGATTTTCCCTTGCACATTTAACCGAAAAAGATGCTACTGAGTTTTCGAGGCAGAGTTCAGAAAGTTCCTGGAATCTAAGAGTTTCCGCTTTTACTCCTTAAATTAATTTGAATTTGATTTTGAAAATCGTGCATCCGATTTTCACATTTTATAAAAATTCTGAGAAACTGGGCAGAATAGGGAGAGTTAGTTTTATGACCGTCGAAGAACTTCAGCCAAATTTTTTTCAGTCGAATTATATATTCCAATCGGCACCCTAAAGTAACTGAGGTAATTGATAAAGAGTCTTAAACATCCATGGAACTCAGAAATCTGAAATTCTACAGTTATGTATTTGATGCTAGGCATCAATTACAGATTACTTTTTATATATGCACACATTTTTCGTAATAAACATGTTTCGTAGATTCTGTGTCAAAAAAAAAGGAATTCTCCAGATCTTTAACTAAAATTGTTGTTATATATAAT
Organism: Araneus ventricosus; assembly: GCA_013235015.1. NCBI lineage: Eukaryota > Metazoa > Arthropoda > Arachnida > Araneae > Araneidae > Araneus > Araneus ventricosus. The sequence continues at coordinate 41,113 of BGPR01010623.1, forward strand.
CCCTTGGTTATGCAGGGTGTCCGAGAATTATTATACACAATATAAAATAAAAACTAGAACATATAGAAGCAAAATATCTTTACAAACTTATTCTAGAAATCCCAAAGTTAATAAATATCGATATGAGATCCCTTAGCTGCGTGTCGTTTGTCCAAACGATACTCGATTTCACGTTTGTGTTTGCAAGTATCTGAGGGGCTATGGAATGAATAGCAGCTGTGATGCGGTGTTTCAGTTGCTGCATATGTTAAGACATCTGATACATACAATCTTTCACAGCATCTCACATGAAAAAATCCAAGGGATCAAATTCTGGAGTTCGGATAGCACGATTAAATTTTTGAAATATTGAATTTTTTTCTTACAATACACATCAGACTAAACCTATCTCCATCATATCGGATTCCGGGAATAAACAATGCTGTGAAACAAAACTTTAGGAGCCGTGTTAGTAGTGCGAAATATCGGGACAACGCTACTGTTCCTAGTTATTATTTTGTAAATTTTTGTAATGTGTCCAATAATTCTCGGACGCACTGTATTTAGTGCGTTTTTATAAATGGGTTCAAACTGTAGTAAGCTTAAATATTTTTTGAAGGTATCAATTTTTTCATCATTATTTCATTTTTTCATTTCTTGAATGAAAAGTTATAGTTCCCGTCTCCTTAGAGTACACCGCTTTCACTATGTTGTTAATTCAGATATGTAGGGCTGAGAAAACGTCCACAGTGCGTTCTTCTTTCAGACACATCACTATTTATGAGCAAAAATAATTAAAATGAAGTCAAGTGAAAACGGTTTTTAATGACACTTTTATAAATGAAATAAAAAAACTTTTTATTTCTATTATTTTCTTCATTTTAGTGTTTAATTTATGATTCATTATTGTATATAATATGGAATCTTGAAATAAATGTATCTGAAATTCACTACCAGATGGCGCCACTATCATAGAATCAAAATTCAATGAAATTAATCGATGAATTGATAATTAAGTTCTGAAAATATTAAAATAGTATATTACCATCGACAATAAATAAATGTACAAAATTTCAAAACTATTGCACACAAGAAAGTGACTGAAAAATTGATTACAGAATTCCATCCCTACGAACATGAAATGAATGAAGTAAAATAAAAGAGTACAAAAAATCATCTTCATTTGAAGCATTTTACTAAAATTGAATTGCTGCTTGCACAATTAAGGTTAGTTTTAAATAACTTTTTTTGTTTATTACTGAATTGGGCTCCCTGCACTTATTACATTTTAATTTTGATGTCTGGAATATTTTTTAGGTCTGAAAAGGGAAGAAAAATTCAAGACAGTCTGATTTTGATAATTTCTCTTTCAGCAAAACCAAATCCCAGCTGCGGCAAGAATGAACAGTACTACCCCTGCAAACCCACTTGCAAGAACACGTGCGAGAACTACCAGGCCGTGAGACCCATCTGCCCCCTCATCTGTATTGCAGGTTGCGCCTGCAAGAAGGGATACGTCAAAAGGAGCGATGGAAAATGCGTCAAACCTGAAAAGTGTAATAAATCATCACCTACGACTAAACCAACGAGTAAGAAACTTCCTCAAATACTCTATTTACAAATCGCAGCTCTTACGTCCTTTCTCATAGTCAGTGGTTCGTTGCTCCACGTCCGCCACTGGGAATTTATTGTCGATCAGAATGTGACCATCCGCACCGTTCCCACGATCAGTGGCGGCGATTGGGGGAAAAAGTGAGGGGGAATGAACTGATATATAAAAGTACCCGGGAGTACAGGGGTAAACAACGAAATTTAAAAAAAATGTTACAAAATCAGCTAGCTTTCCCGAATACTTTTGCTTTTTCTATGATTCCTAGTTTTATACAGCTAAAAAGAAATAAAAATTTAATTTTTCCCAGAAAAGTATTCGCCGCCACTGCCCACGACACATACACAACTACAGCAGCTCATAGGAACTTTAATGAGATCTTCTTCCGTCGACTAGCTTCCTTTGATGTCCGAGAATTTGCCCGGAAAGTTCGAGCCAGACCACAAACCCTCGAACAACAATAATTCTTTTTGGTCCCACGACGTTAGATAAGGCATGGAACGCCGAATCCGATTATGGAAACAGGGCTTAAGAAGTAATCTTGAAGCGCCAAAGTATTGTTCGATTATTTATACTTTTCTTGTTAATGTTCTAACACAGATCTTATAGGAATGGAGCTTTTAATTTTTTGTTATTAAAAAAAGAAACTTTACTAATAAGTTTCTTGCATTTTTAATAAAAAGCTATATTTAAATTTCAGTTTGTCGCAGTCGACGCTCTTATTTTTGAAACAGATCAATTACTATAATTACAGGAACTGATTTTCATAATTACATTGCATCCCATATTAAGTTGAAGAATCAGAATTGCATTCCATTCCAGAACTGCTCCACAATCAATAGCTTTTTTCTGAGATTTGTTATCTTAACTGCAGTAAATGTTTGTCAGAAATGAATTCCATCCTATATACGAGGGCCGTTTCCTTTCAACCTCCAATCGAGCCTCTAAACAGGCAGATGAGTGGAAAGAGGTGGGAATGCACGGCGGGCGACTGCGCATGTCTTTAACCATAACCTCAACTACTGCCGACGCCAGCTGGCCAGTTTCAGCTGGGCTGTCAGCACGTAAACATGGCTGGTCGAATTCATGCTCCCGCCAAGTGCGAGTTGCGTAGTTTTATCCGCTTTCTTCAAGCAGAAGGTTGGGTTGTGGAAAACGATCAATGTAGCTGTCTCATGTCAAACTTTACTAGACTTCAAACAGCGATTCTGACTTCTGGAGATGTCCTCATTCATGATAACACCCGCCATCACAGTGCTGTTGTAACCCAGCACCTTCTGGGGCAGTTTAAATGGGACGTGTCTGATCACCCGGCGTATAGCCTCGACATAGCGAGGAATGATTTTCTTCCCTTCCCTAAATTGAAGAACTGGCTAGGAGGCCAAAGCTTCCAGGAAAAGGAAAAGATTCAAAGCAACTTTAAGGCCCATCTCACATCACTGGCGCCAACGTTCTTCGAAGAAGGTATCAAAAACCTGGTCTACCAATATGATAAATGCCTGAATCTTCACGGCGATTTTGTCGAAAGGTAATCAGGTTTGAACATAACTTTTGGTAAAAAAATTCATCTTGTTCTCTACTATTCTCTTTTTTCACGGCCCATAGGAGGTTGATAAAATGTCCCTCGTATAAGATGGAGTTTGGAGATTTCCTCGGTTTGTTTGTCACAATAGTAGTCAAGATACGATTATCTGAGATATGCAAACATTTGAGCAGATCTCATTAGCGTAACCTTTCGTGTGTCCTTTGCCGAAATTCCTGTTTTGATATCTAGCCATATTTGACAGCACAAACACAAAAGTACTTTCTAAGAGCTTGTTCTACTCCTAACTCATGCATCAGCTTATTTGCTGCTTTAGATTAGTAACTAATGGATTTTTGTGAATGGATTTTTCCCTTGCGCAATGCACGTTTAACCAAAAAGATGGGAACGAGGCTGATTCAAGAAAGTTGATGGAATCTAAGGACTTCTGTATCAAATTTATCTGTCTTTTTTCGTAGCTTCTTAAATTTTTATACTCAAGGAAAAAGTCTTGACTTATAGTTATTTCTATTTGAGTGAAAGAATGTGTTGCTCTGTTGAGTCCTGCTCCTCTTCCTACCAGCCATAACAATGAATACATTGCACTTCGTATGAGTCATCCGCATGTACAAAACTTGACTTTCTACGAATCAGTTGAATTATAAGGTGTGCCCAAATGAAAAGGAGACATCAGCTGTATCGGATTTGTATCAAATCCCAGTGAGTTAATGTGCTAGCCGATAGATGGCATGGTGGTATTCCCAGTTTCACCTGCGTAGTTAACGGCTTCGCATCAATACCCTCGTTTCTGGAGAGTTGTTTCCGCAGTTCGTTGCATGATGGATTCCTCCAGATCAGCACAAAGAGCAGTTATCCAATTTCTTCGCTCAAAAGGGGAGCATGCTTCACAAATTTATCGCGGGATGAATGAGGTGTACGGAGAGCAGTGTCTCGTACGGTGCACCATATTCCGGTGGTGTCAGCGTTATGAGGCGGGACGCGTAAACATCAAGGACTTGCCACGCCCTGGGCAGGCGCACGTTGTGACCAACAGTGCCACGATTTCGGCTGTGGATGAGCTCATACGGCAGAATCGTCGGATCACCACACGTGAAATTGCTGTTGAACTGTCGATAAGCAAAGGAACTGTGCATCATATAATCCACAAAAAGCTTGGTTAAGGCTAAGTTTGTGCACAGTGGGTGCCCAAGCATCTGTCAGAGAATCAGAAGACGGCGAGAATGGGTGTTTGCCTGACCCAGCAGTTTGTACACTGAAGCCATCCACTCCCTTCCTACTCTCTTGGGATCAGTGTATCAATGTCAACGGCGATGATTTATTGTTCCACGTGAACTGTAATTAGAATATCGTTATTAAAATTTTTTTGACATGTAACTGTAATCTCATTTTCATTTGGGCACACCTTATATATTAGTTCAAGGAAGCTGTCTTTAAATCTAAAAATGTCCGATATTTTTCCAGAGCCAATGAATCAGCAATGCCGCCACGATGAACAGTACTACAGCTGCATTCCTACTTGTAAGAACACCTGCGAGAACTATGAAGCCAAGCGTCCCATCTGCCCACGCATTTGCCGAAGAGGATGCTTCTGCAAGAAGGGACTCGTCAAGAGAAGCGACGGAAAGTGCGTCAAGCCAGATAAGTGTAAATCATCAGCTCCTGAACCTACAGGTAAGCAGTCTTTTCAGTTTGGTAATTAAAACACTTGTGTTAAAACTTTGTTCACTTTTGTAAACATGAATTTATTTGTTGGGAGTGTTCGACATGCTATTGCTATCTTTTATTTTTCATATTAATGTAGTTTATATTTGCATGCTCTACTTTTTTCTTTATTTTTACTTTGATATTATAGTGAATACTTTTGTTTCTTCTTCACCGTTCTGATTATATGCTCTCACCGCATTATCTGTTTATCGCACCTGTATTTTTCCGCAATATTGCAACAAGCATGTCTTTTTAACTTTAATCTTCAATGAGCGCTTTTCTTAAAAAATTGAAATTCCAAATAATTATATTTATTATGTTCAAAAGGTGTAAATAAAAATACAATGTAACTTAAAAAACACTGCTTCTTTTTCTTTTCAAACTGAAAACATCAGAAGTTGATCTTCAGCACCGCATTCCGCTAAAGTTCCAGAGTAGTAGTTTAAAGAATTCTCATATTTTTGCAAGTGTTTTTCTTTTTTAATCGTTAAAGTTTTCCTTTCAAAATCGGGTGCTATTCGAAGCACTTTTTGAGTAACCTCTTCGAGTGCACCAGATAAATATATGTGGTGTTTCACTGCCAAACGATTATTATGAACTGCCGAGTAGCCATCATTTTATCAACTAATTTAGCCATTTTTTGTGAAAAAAAGTATCGTTTTCATTTAGCGAATACTAATAGTAAAAAATAAAATTTATTATATTAATTAATCACAATCACGAAACTTCGATGGCCTATTAGATTCGAACTTTGTTTATTAATTTTAGTAATGAAACTTTGATGCATTTTATTAATTTCTTATGTAAGAGTTACTCAAAGTTTGTATATATTTTTGTGCTACACCTTGTATATGCGTACGTCACACAAATTCTTCTTATAGCTCCTCTCCCCACTTCCAACCCCACCTGCCTACTGGAAAAAGAAGTAGGACCTTGTAGAGCAGCCTTAACCTTCTACAACTATAGGACGGGCCAGTGCGAAAAGTTCAAGTACGGAGGATGTAGAGGAAACAAGAACAACTTCAAGACCATAGAGGATTGCCAAGTGATATGTGGCGGAGGTCAGTAAATGAAATTTGTCAGATATTTCTTCAAAAAAATTCAGTTTTTAATTCCAAGCATGAAATCTGTTAAGCGGTCTTTACACTAGTTTGCAGATTTCGATCAAAGTGTGGCCGAAATCATTCTGCCAGAAGTCTGTCGGTCCGTACATGTGGATCACAACACTTCATAAATGCAGCCAGCAAGATGAATTAAATTTGGCATATGGTTTGGTGACTGAAATTGTACAGGGTGGCGTAATGTCTTAGGAATAAAAACTGTGCTTTTAAAATATCACAAGACATTTATTTACGAGACACAAGACGATACAAATTAACATTTAACATAAAAAACAAATTTAGAATAACAAAATATTTCACGAGTTATGAAAATTAAATTAACCCACAATCAAATTCAGTCCTTTACATAAAATAAGAATCTTGCCGACATCCTAAAATTTAAAACATAGCATTTCAGCTTAATTTAGGCAATTCACCAACATTGTCAACGCTCCGGTAGAGACACACCTCAGAACCACTTTCTCGGCGAAAAGCACCCAAGTCTCTTCCCTTCGTTTTCTTTGGGGAAGAAAGATTAATTCGGGCAAAATAGTTCAGTTTTCTTCTCGGCTCCAGTGGGATGGGCTAGCGCGAATATAGCGGGCAGGACTGTACAGTGGTCATAAATTATTGGACCCATTTAAAAATTTAATTGAAAAAACTCTATAACGTAGAATTTTAAATGAGAAAATAGTTTAAACAGTTTTTTTATCAGATAGGTAGCCAGCCGCTACGGAGCTCTAAATATGCTGCAGTGAGAGATTCCCAACGCAAGTGTCAAAATGGCAGCCGTGCAGCAGAAGGCACGTCTCTGGTTCCACGAAAGCAAATAAATTGTAAGAGTTCAAGGACGATTTCGTTTAGAGTATCGAAATTTGAAGTAACAACTCCATTAAGAGTTGGTATGAGCACTTAAGGAGTGACTGTCTCCCTCACTCGTTCAACAACTTCGTCTAAGACCGTGGTCGTATGGCACCTTTCCTGTCCCTTTAAATTGCTCATACCAACGCTTGATGGAGTTCTTATTTGGAGACTTATAATTTCGATATTCTAAATGAAAACGTCTTTGAACTGTTACAATTGATTTGCTTTTGTGGAACCAGAGTAGTACCGTCTGCTACACGATCGCCATTTTGACACTTGCGTGGGATTCTCCTGCTGCAGCAGGTTTTGAACGGCACTTTATCTATCTGAAAAAAAATATTTAAACTACTCTTTCATTTAAAAAAACGAGGTTGCTACATTATAGGGTCTTTTAATTTTTGAAATGGGTCCAATAATTTATGACCACCCTGTATGCATGCATCAAGTATTAAACAAAATCTGTCTATGGGTTGACTGTCTATCTGTACGTATATTCGTGCGCAAGCGAAGAAAATCCCTCAAAATCGCAATAAGCTAAATGCCTGAATTTTAGTATCTAATCTCTGCACCGAAATTTTCGATCTCATCTAATTTTGAACAAATTCCGTCCAAAGATTTCGCTTGTCTGTCAATTCGTAAACGAACACGATAATTAGAAGACAAAACAAGCACGATAAATGATTGGCGCTAAAATTGCAGAAATTTATCAAATTTTCGATCGAATCGGTCAAGGAAGGAGGTGCAAAATGCGTGCTTGATTCTCTTTACTAAACCCAAAACGCGGCATGCTGTGAAAGAACGTGAGAATGTCAAGGGGGGGGGGGCGTTTCAGCTGGGTTTCCGAAAAAACTTCAACCTAATACTGGCGTGGTCTGGAAGTTGGCAGCAGTCAGGATGGCTCTTTATCTGACCACTGCGAATTTTGAGGTCTGTCCCAAAATAGTCCTAACATTGTTCAAAAAGGGACATTAAACTAAACTAAACTAAACTGAATTAAATTAAAGAATGTCAAAACTTCCGGGATGCCAAATTCCAGTGAACCATAAGTACATTATTTCTTTCGACCCGACATTTGCATGATTAAAATTTAACTATGAAAAGTAGTTTAATGTTGATATACTAAAATAATTATACTATGAGTTTAAAGTTTTTTACTTTTCCGTTTCCTGGAAATCTTCTGGGACAATATGTCCCAATCGTATAGTGGACTGGGATATTCCAGTAAAACATCTGTAAAAATCTCTTTCCTGCCCTAAAATTAGAATACTAGGAAAATTTTTTACAGCTTCGTAAAAATAATATTGTAGTAATTTGACCACTGTATACTGATCACTGATATACTGTCCGACTGTTAAATACGACTGCGACAATATATCCCTCAGAAAGAATTTATTCAAAATTTCTTAAAGTATCCGACTGTGTTCGGAGACATTTTTTCAAAAATAACTTATATATATATTTTTAATGTTATTTTTCAATTGAATGTGTTTTAAAACTATGAAAATAGTGTAAAATTAAGCTTTCAAAATAATATTTTTTAAAAAACTGAGAAATTTGAAGAAAAATGACTAAAATATTTGCCTTACGCTAACAGCCATAGACAAAATAATATTCTAAATATACAGACATCCTTGTAGGAGTACATTTGTATGACAGTTATCTGTGTTATGCTTTAAAATCTTTCTTGTATTTCAAAACAGTTTGGAGATATAGCTGAGCATAGTTACTAAACTGGTAATTTTTCATAAAAAATGCTTTTCGTTTATATTTAAACACTTAAAAATATTACTTGATTTTAAAATTGACCTTAGTTTTTAGAGGAAAACATCGAGCATATTACAGAAAACAATCTCAGAAAATTTCATATCAATGCTTAAATAAAGTTTTGAGAAATCATTGTTACGGTCGACAGTTTTCCTCAAAAATATCATTTCTCAGAAAACACATTAGAAGTTTTCATGCAACTTAAAATAACGCTTACAGTTCGGTAATAAAACAGCTGTAACTCCATTTGTAATTCACGTAGAGTAAAAAGTGAGACAGTTTTACAAAACTGATTAAATAGGCTACAAAATTAAGTCATAAAATTTTTTTTGATAATTTCATCAAAAACGACGATTTTAAACCAGTCGGATACCTTAAATCCTATATTAAAAAGGCTAAATTATTACTTAATAAGAACAATAAGAGTTATTTTACACTAAATATGGCATAAATATAGCTGTAAAATTTAAAAAATAGACCAATTGAAACGTGAGTAATGTGCGTGCTCATAAAGTCCACCATTTGCAGTCTGAGAGTGTTTTCCAAGTTTGTCCGGGACGTATATGCCCATTAGGACCGAAAGGGTTAAAACGGTGCAAGCTCTGAAAATCATATAATTTTCAGTAACAGTTCTAATCGAAAAACTTAAAAGCGTTACAATAAATTTAATACTTTATAAACACTGATTTCCTTACTCATACGCTTTATGAATTACAGAATTTTAGCCCTTGTTTGGAATTTTGTTTGATATTTTTTAACTCTTACTTTGAATACTTATAAAATTATTATTGGTATTATAGTTATCTTAGTGAAAATTAGTTAAAATAATGCTTATTAACCTTTCAAAATTTATGAAAACGATGAGAAGCCTTATCTTTTCATTTACAAAATCTTTAATTTCTACTATAAAATAAACTGAATGATTCACGTTTAATGTGGATACTAAGAATTAGACGTATGAAACTTCTCTTAACATAACCGTGTCAATTTTAGGGGTGGCAGTTATGTGTTTGGGGACATTTAATCTAAAATAAAGTAAGAGGCAAGCACATGTATCTGAAAAACTTTCCGAAGAATTTCAGTTTCAAGCAGAATCTATATCAAAACTTTCTATCATCCTATATAATCTAAGATTTCATTAACTGTAAGTATTTATTTCGTACATTTAGGACATAAATAGCTTCAGAATCTTTTCTTCTTTTTCTTTGAACAAAATTTCCTTCAATTATGAAAAAAGTATAGACGTCTATTTACAAAACGAAAAATAAAAAATATTCTAATCTTTTCTTTAGATAAGCATTCGAATTGAATGTGTCAGAAATAATGAATTGGGGCTTGTTTTAATAAGTATTTTAATATTTCCAAAGATGAAAACTCTTCAGAGCAGCCAACCCTTCTGAACGGCCGGTGGCTAGAACGGAGGGTGGTCCTTTCTGAAATTTTAAAACATCTTTGGTAAAACTCTGTCCTCAACCCCAGTATCCTTCTGTTTACATTCAATCGATCTTATCTAAGCAGAATATTTTATTTTATTTATAATGAACATCTATCCCCTAAAAGATGAAGAAATTTGTTCGAAAGAAGAAAGATTCTGGAAGCATGTTCTAGTATTGCAGAAATAATACTTACAGGATACGTGAAATCTTGAATTATATCAGGATGATGAAAGGGCACGATGAATTCTGCGAGCTGAAATTTATTTCGGAAAGATGCGTATTAACGCACTCTGCCAAGCTCGTCTGACTTGACGCGTTATGGTTTCATACTAACAGTATCACATTAAACGTGAATCATTCGATTTGAAATTAAGATTTTGAACTTCTTTTTCATAGAATTTTGAAGGTTAATAACATTTTAACTAATTTTCACTAGACTATTGCCAATGCCAATAATTTTATGAAATGGGGATAAAAAATAATGTAAAATTCAAGCAGGCAAAATGCAGCAATTCATAAAGCGTGTGACAAAATCGTGTTTTATAAAATTTATTGTAAACGGCAATTTTTCGTTGAATGACCCAGCAGCGTTTTCGAGCTTGCGCCTTTCGATACAATGAACGCTGCATCGGTTTAAGCACTGAGCTAATAGAAAA
>BGPR01010624.1:0-51764 GCA_013235015.1 Araneus ventricosus
TTGGATGGTATAATTTGTACATAGAATAGTACGCTTTCTCCAAATGTCTTGAAAAAAGACGTTGTCTAATTCTTGTTTCATTCAATGTCAATAGGTTCAACACACGTCAGTCAGAGGCTACCAAAATTATTTTCAAGACAACACTTTTGGCTCATGAAATACTGTACAATGCATTCAAGCAAAGACAAAAAAAGTGCCACCACCCATTTTCTGTTTTTAAATAAATACTATAAATCCTGAGGGAATTTGTTTCTGTTGTTCTGGAATTTTCATTTTTCCCAAATCATCTTAACAAAGCAAGTACCAATCGAAAATTCTGTTGGGAAATCTATAATATTTAAAAATAATATAAACATCTGTAGATAGTTCACCCAGGCCCAAACCACCTGGACAGGTTTTTTGGTAGAAAATTTCGTATGGAAGCCATAGTCCAGATATATTACCTGTTCATCTACCCTCTCACCGCTCCGTCCCTCATTTTTTAACGAAATGAAAAACATTTCCTCACCATACATTCTTCTGGGAAGTCTTAGATAGTTCAGAAATTGACTCCGACGGATTTCAAATAATTTGTTTATGAGTTTATGAATGCCTATATGTCATCAGAAAGAGCCCACCCTCTGAGTTTGGGAACGAAACGCAAAAAATTGAGAATGTAAGGGTGAGAAATGTTTTTTCGATTTCGTTCAAAAAATGGTGGAAAAGTTGGTTTTGCAGACGACCCCTTTATTGCATATCTAGACACCATAAGCTGCATTAAATAAAAATATTCTGAAATCCGCCGAGGGTTGGGGGGGGCTGAGACGTGAACTGTCTGAAGGTTTTGTAATTATATTATTTTAAAGGCTTATAGTTCTTAACAGTTCATCACACGGCGTGTCAAATTTAGTGGTAAAATACCTGGCTGTAGGGTGATGGAACCGTTTTCAAAAGTGATAATGTCATTCTGTATTTATGGATCCAAAAGACCTTCTGAAATGCAGAGAAAGTTGTACGAAACAAAGTACAACTAGATGAGGTGTATTGAAAGATTTACAATTTTGAAGGAATTGTTGTCTGCTAAATAAGAAAGAATTATAGTTTTATGGGTCTGTTTCCAGAATGATCTTCTGCTTTATTACTGAAAAAAAAAGTAGAGGCTCAGAACCTTGAAGCACTCCAAGTGGGATAAGAACAAAAAAGCTGAGCAAAAGTGGGTGCTAGGCCACGAACCCGTCCAAGGACTACAGTTAGTGAAATTCCTGCAAATTTCTTTGACTTGAAAAGGTCTCATCTCTGAAACTATTGACCAATTCTTTTGTGAAAGTTTTCTCGAAGAAAATATTTATTCATTAGCAAGTTAATAAGAAAATTTTCATGCAGTTTCCTGATAGTTTAATGTCTCATTAACCAGAAATTATTAGAAGACAAAAGAGATTTCGATCACCCAGTTTCAGAAAGTCAGATAACGATCCTGCTAATTTTATCACTATGCTTAATATCTCCTAATTGTTTGTATGTAATTTCGGGAAAATAGCGTGGCATGGTTGGGGAAATATAAAGGTTTCTTTTAATAAAATTCCCAAATCTTTTTCTCATGATTTTTGCTTATAATACAAAAGACTTTTCAACCAAAATGATAGAAACTTATGCAGAACATATGACAAATGGTAGTAGTAAAAGACATTATAAAATTTCTGCAAATACCTTTGAATATTTGACGGAAATAATATGAAAGGAAATAATTCTTAACTGTATGCATGAAACGTATCGTAATTCTTTTCTTTCTTCACCTTTGTTCAGATATCTAAGGCTGTTTTATAAGGAAAATTCAGTTGAAACCCTTAAGATTTAGAACATGCCGGTATTTGGTAGCCATAGAATTTCCGTTGTTAACAGAAACAAAATGTTGAGGGAATTCCATAGATCAATATTTTTAAACTTGAATCTTCGAGTAATAATTGTCCTGTATACTGCAATTTTAATTACATTTAATTTATAATTACAATATGGGTGTCAGATACTCAACTCTCATAAAATTATTACTGGGTTTGAAGAATCAAGTCATTATTGCAGCATACACATGTTGTTGAAAAAAAAGTCACATAGAAGTATACAAAAATATTCAAGAAGTTCTCATGTCTACTTTCAAACAAGTTTGACGAGTCGGGATTCCAAATGAACATCAGTCGTTTAGATAATCTTTTATTTTTGGTATTTGCTTATCCAGAATACACTATATCTTGAATGGCAGAATTATATTAATGGGTAGGGTGCAAAAAAACATTTAGAATAAATTAGCCGGATTAAAATGATTCCGATCAAATATTCAGTCATATTTATAATGTTTTTACCAATTATTTTAATTAAAAAATTATATAGTGTTTTGAAATATTTTGTTGGACAACTAATTGAATTTATACATTTTTGCAAAAGTATTATATAAAGCTTGACTCTTATATCCGGGCTGGTAAAATCTTAGTTCCTGTTTCGATTAGGATAAATATCAACCTGAGGTTACAAATGCAGCTACTATTTATAAGCATTTTCATATTATTATTATGTGTCCGATATCGGAATAAGGTGTTATTTCAAATAATGAATACGACATTATTGAACTAAATTTTATTATTTCAGCTTAAGATACAGTTGGTAGTAAAATAATGTATTATTGTTGTGATGTATATATTTAAATTCTCTATTTTAATTTGTGTCCGAATACTTTTGTCGTTTAATTATTTAAATTTTTTTAACCTCTAAGCAAAGCTAATATTTGCTATTTGTTTTATTTGTCTGAAAGCAAGGCACAGTCTTGTAGGTTCTTCCCTTAGTCTCCTCGACCTCCTTCTCCCAAACACATTCCTGGAGGGTGGATATTGTTTTGGTAACGGGAGTCCATTTTCCTTGGAAATCTGATAAACAGTTTATGTCTTCAACCCTCAACACATAAACTGGAACGACAGGGTTGAAGTGGGTCATCAAGTAAGTAGCCAATAGTATGATAAACTTGTTATTCAAATTTCTGATAATCTTTCTCAAAAAAGTTGCGTCTTTAAATTCAGAATTTTATTTTAATTTTTTCCTTATCGCACCTAGTATATTTGTATTTTATTCTTCCTGATACTTCCTGAATAAATTTAAATTAAAAAAATAAAAAAGCTATTTTAAAAAATTACTTTATATTTGTGTACTAAAGGTGAATGTTTTAATTTTAATTATTTCTACTTTGTCTTACGTTATAATTCCATTACTATAAATGTTATGGAATCTGGTAATTAATTTGGCCTACATTCACTCCTCAGGCATTGCAAACACATGGAAACCTTTTTTTAATTAAAATAATCTGTCAACTCAATATAAAGATCTGAAAATATTAAAATAGGTGCTGTCATCGAGAACAGATGTACAAAATCACAAAACCCAAACAATTAAGAGGAAGTGAGGGGAAAATAACAAATAAAAGTGGGAATACCTGCTATTCATTAAGAGTAAGGCTGATTGAGCCCAGTTACCCTTCTGTCAGGTTCGGCCCCTTCCTTCCCCCAAACTTCAAACTAGATATTTTATCTGGTTTTCAATTTAGTCCATTGAATAAGCAGAGTTTTAAGCGTGAAATATTACGACAAACTGAAAAAATTTCATCGCTGGTCTGTGCATACGAGTTTGGTTCCAAAATTGCGACTGAAAAGATTAAAATTAAAATTTGAAGATTAATTTTAAAGAAAATGATAAATGAATTATAAAAAACTGTTTTCATATTGTAGAGCTACACTTAATCCATTAATAACAAATTTTAGTAAGAAATAGTTAGCAGTAGAAGAAACATTTCATCTGGGGTCTCCTGCAAGAGAGTTGGTTTCCTAACTTTACCACTAAAAAGTTACAGGGAATTTTATTTAGAATTAATTTTAAACTAAATGACAAATAAATTTAAAAAATGCTTTCATTGATTACCTACTATAAAACAAAGATTCTGGGTTGTTGACTACACAACTGCAAAAAGAAGTAAGAAAAGACAACAGATCTGAATTTAGAAAATAAAGGAATTGAAAATGTTCTAAGATTCAAACGATACTTTATTTTAATTTGATCCATAAATTGAGCATGGGTCCTTGAAATCAAATGATAGAAGAAATTAAATACCTTGAAAATGCCTAAAAAAAAAAAAAATATCGAGGTCCCAAAGTCGTTGGGCCCTCGTTCTTGCCTACCTAGTTAGTGACGTTTGCAGTCTCCTGTGTGAAAAAAAAAGAAATCGAACATGAGGAATTAAAAATACCTGAGACAACTACATTTCAATTCGCATACCGTACCGCAATAACTCAGACAGCTCGATTCGAAATAGTCTGTGATGTTATTTTATAAATATAATAAAAATAACTAGGACACTTTAAGATTACACAGTGTAATTGAATTCAAATTAATGAATTTCTTGTTCATTATTAAAAATTATAGGAGATGCCCAGTTTTCCCGGTTGGAAACTGATATTTAGCACCTGGATGCTAGAACTTGGAGAAATTATAGTTATTACATCTACGTGATCGAAGGAGATAGTACAATTACGATGTTAGAAAAATTAGATGACTAGTATTTTGATAAATTTTGTGAAAGTTTTCATACATCAAAGATTCAACAGAAAATCCTATATGAAGTTGTTGGTAAAAATGAAAGCCACATTTCACCTGATCTTATTATATGAGAACAATAATTACTTATAAGCTTTGCTCATCAGCGGCTGTTTTATGTCCAAGTCAAATTCAGGCTGCTGTGTTAGCACAAAAGACGATTGTCTAAACGGGCAGCGAGCAACCTGCCCCCCCCTGTAAAAACCCCAAAAGATAGTCAGACTGATACAATGAAGTCTTGACACCTCTATCAACTCCGAATATTTTCGGTGGTTTAGAGCAATGGTAAGAAAACATAGGAACAACCAAAAGCAGGGTTGTCATAAATGAAAACATATTCACTCCTGATGATAATCTAGGCCTGTGTAAACACCCATATGCAAGCACACTAAATAACTGTGTAGTGGTTACAATTCACTGCCTTCTCCTTCTTATGGTAGGTGGCGCTACTAGAGCCATCCGGGTTTTTCCCATGATGTCTCTCTCTCTTCTTTTTTTCTGTGTACTTGTCTTGTGTTGTTCTCTGTCTTGTGTCTTGTACCTTTTAATGCACTGTGTCGTGGAACTTAGCCATCTAATAAAAATGGTTCGTGAAATTGAATTAATTCTTCAACAGCGGCATTCCATATAAACATGAGTCTTGTCCCTCTACAATTGAAAATTCTTGTTATGAGATTAAGTGACTGCTTGTATAAAAGGCCATTTAGAGCATCTAAAACTCTCTTAGTCTACTATTGAAGAAGAGATCCGTGTGACTCTCACTCACAAAAACAATAAAAATAGTAATTTCTTATTTTTTTAACGATGAAACCAGCTCTTAAAATACTATAAGAAACCCCAGATACTAAATATATATAAATATTCTCTTTACCATTACTTTGTTTTAGGGAAATTGTATCTCCTTACTCCAACGAGATGGGAGTCTGAGTAATAATTAATCTCCTTACTTTAGCTGCTGAATCTATTTTGACCGCATACCGCGAAAGCAATTATGTTAGCTACTAGCGGGAAAATTTGGAGTCTTATTGCAAAATATTGAAGATAGAAATAAATCTGAGAAATCATTCATAGAGATAAATCTGAGGAAGAAGCAAAGAAATTCTTGACGAACATTTGCAAAAGTATTAAATTTATAAAGATCTTCTTTTATATTTTCAAAAATTAATCCCAAGATATCAAATCGCTTCAAGCAAAGCCTTATTATGCGTTTTAAAAATTTGTGGTTTGTATTCTCTTTGACCACTTTACCGCCAAGAACGCGTTTCGCTATAAGCATAAAAAAACCCAATTTGTCATTTTCACAAAAAGGCGGTTTATTTCTGAACGATGTTAACAATTTTCACTTCTTTTGTTTACTTCTATTTGTAGTTTTGGAAATTTATTTTCAGAAAATAAATTTTTTTGCGGAGTTGATTACCATAACGTCGTGTTTCCTCAGTTTTAGTATGTTTGTAATAATTTACAGTCTTTATAAATTGACACTCAAAATCTTTTAGAATGAGCGGAAAATATTTAGTCGAATCTTAAAAACATTCTGCAAGAGGAAAGATTTTAAATAGACTTGCCTTTTGGGAATCTAAACCTCTAAATTATCCTAAAGGAGAAAAGCACCCTAATAAACTTTTAACCGGGAAAACTAAAATAATTTTCATTCAAAATTTGACCAAACACGTAGCGTGCAGATATGCTGGTTTATTAAAAACAGATAGAACAAAACCCATCAAGTTTCGTGATAACCTCCCTGAATACAGAAGTACATTAAATACGTAATTATTACACAATATTTATTACAAGAAATGCTCAAATGTGTTACCACCAATCTCAACTCACCATTCGCACCGGCTATTGAGAGAATGTCGATCACGATAATTTCCAGCAGGGACGGCCCGAAGTAACTTAACCAATCAAGCTACGTAGCATAATAGCTTCCCTCACCCTCACAACAAACGTATTCTTTAAATTCTATAATGTGCGCGTTCTAAATCTCCGAATAACTTTCACTAAGGAACCTGTGCGTTTTACCTGTTAATATGGTGAGAATTTTTAAACTTTAGATATAAAGGGTGTTCCAGAAAAATGTAGACATGCATTAAATGATTATAATATATATGTTATGGTCAATGTGATTAATCGTTTATGTTTAATAACAACAGGTCATTATTAATAATAACCGCAAAATAATTCAGGTTAATATTAATAGTAACCGTTTAAAAACCCGGTTATTATTATCACGTTCCGCCCCATGTACGTAATCGGTGGTCATTTTCAGTTTCATCATTCGGATCGTATGACCACCGGTTTGACATTTTGCATCTGTATTTTAGCTCCGTGTGGTCACTTGTGGCAGTGGGGGCGAGGAGTGAAAAAAGTGAGGGGGAGAAAAATTTACTGGTATCTAAAAGTACTCGGCTGTATAGGTGGTGAACAACAAAATTTTAAATTTTTTTTACAAAATTAGCTAGTGATCCCGAATACTACTGCCTTTTTTATGATTCATAGTTTTAAACAGCTAAAAAAAATCCCAGAAAAGTAGGGGTGTTCGCTCCCTCTCGCCCCTTACTCGCCGCCACTGACTTGTGGCTTTTAAAAGTATCCTGAGAAAACAAAAATTGATCCCACAGATGAGATTTGCGGATGACAACACGTAATATAACGTTGTAGGTCAAACCCCCCCCCCCCCCGGTTTGGTGCGGAAGCTTGGAAAGACAATGGCAACTCACGTGTCGCCCCCATGTGTTTTTGACCACGGTTCAAAATGACGATGTTCATCCTAAGACAGCTCGCTGCTATGAAACTGGGCGTTAATATAAACAGGTCTTTACCATGGTGAAAAATACTGTATAGCTTTTCCGAAGTTACTGCGGGAAATCGTTATAAATTATGGTAATTTTTAATTGATTAAAATTCTAATAAAAATTTCGAAAAATCATTTTTTAATGAACACCTACTACTCAAGAAGCTGCGTTTCTAGTTCTAGTGGTATTGGAAGATTTCTTGATGATTGAGTGAGTCGATGTAATTTGCCTTGTGTAGTATATTGTACACATTTAATTGATTTTAATTTATTTATTAGATTACTTTTCATTTTTAGTAATTAATAAATATGCATACTAGTGTGCTGGGAAAACATTTATGCCTAAAACAACCCGGTATGATGTAAGCTTGAAAAATTCCTTTTATATTTTTACGGTATGTGCATTAGGATTGTTAAGTGAATACTTGAAAAACCTTTTAGTACAGTATGCGCATTTCTGTGTCGCATTATAAACAACCAAACGCTGATCAACATCATGTTCTTCTTTTGAAAAAATCTGCACAAAATGAACATTACGTGAGGCTTTAGATCGCAGACAGATGCGTAATATATTATACAGTTTAACACGCCGTACCATATATGCATTTATATGTAGTTACGTTTGTCATGTGAATATGACGTCACTCCATTCATTTTCTAGCAAATGAATGGAGTAATGGAATAATGAAAATCTATCCGATATTTGCCCATTCTAAGCTAGATTAATTCATTTAATAATTATTTTATAGAACGAAAATTAATTAATTATATAAATTTAAAGAAAAATTAAAATTAAAATTTTTATTTTATTTATTATTTAATCATTTTAATTAACAATGATAAATTTCCTTTAATAAATATAATGTATTCAAAAAAATTTTAAAATTCCACCTGAACAACAAATAAAATGATTCCGATTGCATTTAATCTTCATAACGCCAAATTATGCATCTCAGCAGGGTTTATTCTTAATAGGAATCACCAACTACGTGTTCGATACATTGAATAACATCTTCTCTGTCAAACGCATGAGGCAGCGGCTGCATAGAAATTCTACCTTTAAATTCGTTGCTATGAAATTTATTGTATCTGTGTTCTATATTTCCTTCATGCATTTGCATTCGGCGATTTCTTCTTAAACCAAGTAAGGAATAGGGTTGCTTCAGAAGCGCCATCTGCCTCATGCGGCAGCGCCTCTACCGCCTTTTCATTTCATCTTCGCCCCGGCAGATTCACTGCGGAACTTCCTTGGTTTGGTTTTAGCTAACTTTTCTTTACATTAAGCTCATCTCTTTAGAACTGCCCTGTACATATAAAGCTGTATGCTGATACTGCATTTCCTGTAACCACTGCTGTCTAATGTTCTTAGCAAATTTTAAATACATATCTCTTATATGTTTGTATGAGCACATGTCGGCCATTCCGCTCCAAACGCATCTTTTAAAAGAGAATTTTAAGAAAATAAAAATCATATGTTTCCATTTGTAATGAATCATACTTTTATACAACAACAAGAAATTCTTTCAAGCATTCCTCATGCCTATATAGTTCCAAAGTTGCTTGCACCTCACGGACAGGTGTGCCCCAACGAACGCAACTTCATGAAAAATGATTTGAATGAAATAGCGTGGTAATGCAGTCGCTTATTTTCAGAAAAAACTATAAATTTTCAGAGCCCTGACGAATATTGGTTTCCGTACATTAGTATCAATGCTGGATACTTCTACACAGAATCAATTGCTTTTGAACGACATTGAACATGACCCTATTCACAAATATGTGTTGTAATCATTTGTGGATATGGAATTTTCATTTACTTCCTGTTTCATGAGCTCTATTTCCCTAATGACTCAGTTCTGATGCGTGAGTAATAATTTATTCTTTGGAAATTTAAAGCCTAGCAAATCTTTCAGGATTAGTATTAAGTACAATATTAATCTTATAAACCGTCATGAAAGTGAAAAGTTTTCTAATATAATATTTACCGCTACAAAATATAGGTCATTTCTAAATAAAATTTTCTTGATACATACTCTAATGAATCGCTCAGTGATCGAAAAATGACAATTCGTTGCATAAACGAAGCTCTGTAAAAACGGATCGGAGTATAAATTCTGAGTAATTGTAGTTAGATGTCTTCAGGGAATGTCCGCAAACGAGATGGGCAGAATTCTCGGGGCTTATTCCGAAACGTTACGATATTCCCCATTATTTCTTTTTAAAGAAATAAATTTATTCTATCTGTAATGAAGGTGAAAAATATCAGAATAATGGCTGATTATTGTATCCTCGTCATTTTACATCACAGCACAACGCACACACTCTTTATTGCTTATAATTTTTGCGTTAGACGCTTATATTTTTTAATAAAATGATTCCTGGTTCTTCACTTTATGTTTGATTTACATTAATTCCAAATAATCAATTCGGTTTTTGAGAACACTATTTGCTTTATTTGTTGCCTAAGTGTTTCGATGAATGAAAATAAATAATATGATATTTTGATCTTATTTATATTTATTCTGGAACCGAGAATATATATTTTCTTTCTTTCTCATAACATTCCGAATTAAAGGGCGGGAAATTTAATTCCATTATAAATCTTTATCCTGTGATCGAGTGCTCAGGAGGTTGCTTGGAAAGCTTTTTCAGTTTCCTTTTAGACCGTAAACTAAAGAAAGGAATGTGATTACAAATCTGATTCAAATAAAAAGAATCCAAGCGCGTCAGAGTAGATAACTAAAGTGTATTTGAGAACAAGAACTTTCATACCGCCAAGTTAATTAAACGTGAGAATTCAAGGAAGGCAGTCAAAGAGAGCAAAGAAGTGGGATGTTTCACAGTGTCAGCCATCTGAAAAAATATTGCAAATTTGAAATAATCAAAAACATATAAGTTTTGTTATTAGTTTTTCTGTTTATAACATAAAATTAGAATTTTTCCAATAGTTTATACTGCAAATAATGATTATCACATAACTCGAAAGTTTTGAAATTCTATATTATTTTCATTATGCGTATTAAAATGTGATATTTATAAATTGTATATGCGATATATATGTGTGTAATTCTGCAACGAATTTTTCATTGAAAACTATTATTTAAAAATATTTCTGTTCATATTTGTTCTAAATTATTAATTAGATTTAAGAAATTTCTCAAAGATGGTTATTTCATCTTTTAGTTACATGCAGTTAGTGAAATACTATATAATATTTAAATCCAAGTGTATTTCATAATCGCAATTAAAATTATTCTTAA
The DNA here is from genome assembly GCA_013235015.1 of Araneus ventricosus. Taxonomy (NCBI): domain Eukaryota; kingdom Metazoa; phylum Arthropoda; class Arachnida; order Araneae; family Araneidae; genus Araneus; species Araneus ventricosus. Next base: position 10,660 of record BGPR01010624.1, read on the forward strand.
TTGTTCTGTTCCTTAATAATCGTGGGTATATGTGTGCCTGACCGGAAACCCCATTCCTTATTTTCCTCCCTAGGCCCTCTTTAGAATCTCTTTGGTAAAAATGGGACTCGGTTAACCTTTAATGATACATACTGACGGCGGCGTGCCGAGGGGGATTTGTCTTTAAAAAGTGATAGAAATATATAAACGTTTTATCAACATGTTCAGTGGCGGAGTGTGGGTAAGTGGTGCTCAAAATATATGATTTTGACTTTTGATTTTGAATATATATTTTGAATGCTAGATATTTCAATTATCGTTAACCATACAGTTAGACAGTTGTATTTCCTACTTTAACTTTACTTTTTACATTTGCACACCGAGTAAATTAAAACAACTGTTACAAGTAAAAAATTAATACAAGCGAATATTTGTACAATCGCAACTTTTTCAAAAGAGTTTTTTTTTAAATGAGCAATCAAGTAAGAAAGGTCAGTTTGACTTCAGATTTTTCCATTGGATTTTCTTCCTTCAAGAAAATGCACAAAATCTATACATTTTTGTACATTGTTGGCAGAATTTTGAGTGAATATAAGACAATTAAAGCATGCAAGAATTTTTAAAAAAATCTTTACTCAATTCTTAAGAATGTTAAGGATTTAGTTACACTTCTAAGGCTTTTCAAGCTACAATTTTTGTACCTAAAGAAAAGCTGAATCTGTAAGAAAGCAGATCCGAATGTATTTGAGGCGGATTCTCGCGTATGGATTTGTGGTTGCACTTTTTGTTTATAATGGATGAAAATAATGAAAGGTGTTTTATACTATTTCAGTCGTTTAAAATATTTTTTTAATACGACAGTAAAATTTTGTCAAGAAGAATGCCATGATCTGCATTCCTCCCTGTGAACTCTCAGTTGTTGAAGACGACAACTGAGAAGGAACCATTATTTCCAAACGTTCGTACCACACCAGCTTAAGAATGTAAAAAATACTTCGAATAAATACCTGGTATTTTGAAAATGGGAATGTAGTACAAACCAGATGAATGTTGATGATGCTCTTGTAGTTGAGGAACAATTTCTTAGCACGGAAAATTTAATCGGAATTCGTAGATGCTTCCACATGGAGAACATCATTTTTTTATAAATCTAGATAGCGATTGCATCGTTATGGTGTAGTTTAATACTAATGACTTCGAACAAGAAAACTGAGATCTCAGGGAGGTAATCATTTGAAATTATATTGTCTTATTTATTTTATTAATATTCTTTTGATACTTTGTAGAAGAGCACGCAACATTGGAATAATAGTTATTTTGAGTTGTGAAGAAGTATGTGGAGAACTGTATATGTAAATTATAGCCTATGTCTTAATGTAAGCATTTACGTCATTGCCTAAAGTAGTAAATTTAAATTATTTGGAAAAGTTTGAAATAGCGCAAACCTCCCATTATAACAAGAAAATTGCGTCACATGAAATTTTGAATTTTTGTAAAGTGTTGAGGTTTACTTAATAAAAATTTCCTTTGGCATCGAATATCAAAATTTTGAATAGAAAGTATATATAGTCTCAGAAAAATAATGTACATAAAAATAATTTAACATGAGATTAATATACATGGAAGAATAGCTTTTTATTGCATTTAATTACTCAGATTTAAACAAAAGCTCTGATACTTTAAGTCGGAGCTTAAAGAAATGGACAACGGCAGATAAAAAAAAGAAGCAACATTTTTAAAGAGCAAGAAGGGATGGCTTGAGGTATCGATTATTTCCATTTCGCCTAAAAATTCAAAATTTATGTCTGCTGGTCGTCCTCCCAAGGCATTTCAAGAAACATGTGTCCTCGCCAAAACTTGAAGTTAAGAACTGAACTGACGTTTGCTACTAAAATCAACCTCAAAGTTGAAAAAAATCGATGTTGTTAGAATTGTTAAAAGACATGGGCTTTCGTTTTTTTCAGAAAGCAATAAAAACAAAGTATAAACCTGTTTCTAGAGAAATCCTAGAGATTTTTCTACCTGGGTAAATATCGATAAGCGAAAATTCCGAACTATAAATAAGTGACTGAATAAGAAAATGTCATTAGTGAAGAAGATGATATGTGTGATGGAAAATTATATTTGTTAAGAAGAAAATTTTCAATTAAAATGCGGTGGAGAAATTTGTTGATCTTTTTTTACGATAAACTAATTAAAATGCTGATATTTGCAAAGGTATTATTTTGTAACATTGATTAAAACATTTAAATTTAATGGATGAAATTAATATTTAAATTTTATATGTTCATAAACTATTATAACAGATTTAAATTATATATACGAAAAACAAACACTTCCGAAACAAAAAAACGAAAGACAATAATTTTTTCCATGCAAATAGTGCATAACGAGTACAGCATTGATCACACTGTGAAGTTGATTTTCTTAGATTTTTATGTGTATTTACGAGCCAGAGTATAAAACTCCAGTGCTTTAATAAGAAGGTTTAGACGCTGCAATTGGAACGACTTGCCATCAGAATAAAAAATTTAATACAGAAAATATTCGAATTAAAATAGTGGTAAAACTATTTTAAACATGTCTATCTATGAAATTATATATTATATCAGTAGACTTGAATTTAAAAATAGTTATATTTTTTATTGATGTTTTCTATTTCAGAGTTTCAACTCTTGTTCAAACTTTGGAATTTATTTCTTTTGGTTTTCAAATATATATGATTGATTCGTTAAAAAATTTCAGTTGTGGTGTGTTAGGCTTAATTTTTGTCTTTGCTCGGTGGTGTGTCTATCATCGTCAAACTTTTATCATTTATAGTTCTATATATATGATTAATTTTTGAATTCAGTTTTCTTGATTTTATGGATATCAGAAATAGAAGGCTAATTTAATGAGGTAAGACTAATTTTGGCAGTAAATAAATCAAAACAAAAATATTATAAAAATCATTATGTTTATCAAAAAAGTTATTCCTTGTATTGATTACAGTATTACTTCGGAATGCGATTCATTCTTTAACTCTTAGAGTAAGTCTAATATACTGACTTGCGTTATTTATAGTGTTATAAATTAAGAAATCAAAATATAGGTAACTGTCAATGTGCTACCCTCAATGATTATTATAAAAACAAATCTATAAATAATTATAGTAAAACTAATTATTTAAGTAAAATTAAGGATTAATTAAGGACTAGCATTTTCCAGAATTCTAGTTATAATAAAAAAAACAAGTTATAGTACTTTTCTTTTCCCTAATAAGATATAAGCAAACAATAAGAAATTCAATAGACAATTTGAAAATGGTAATTATAATCCATTCACAATAAAAACTGATGATTTTCAAATTAATGCTATGACTTCAAATGATAGGTATCCACCAATAAAAAATATAATGCCTGTACAATCGTTTATGCAGACCAGATAGATCATATATCTAATTAGTTGTTCTTTAAGGGTAACTAAGGTCGGAACGGCTAATAGAGTGTGGTCAGAGCTGCCCAGGGAGCGAAAATCAGGGCTGGCGCCAAAGCGTCACTCCGGATTTTGGATCATCCCGAATAATTAAAAATTTTATCGATTTTAATTTATTTATTTTATTAATTGAGAGAAGTGTTTCTAAGCTGTACTTATACAAATGCATGTGTAATCCACTATTTCCCTGGACCGGCCAGCTAGTTTAGCAACCATGTCATTTGAATGGTTCCTATTTTAAAACATTGAAATTAAGTAGAAAACGAAAGATTTCGCTTACAAAAATTCAAGAAAATGGAATTTTTAAACAAAGTTTACAATTCTGTATTATTTTACTGTATATTCGTATAGTGTTGTATTGCAGTTGTGATTTATGTATTTGAATTTTGAAATATGACTTTTCTCTGAAATTATCGGTCGGCGTTCTTCATATTCAAAGCAATCTATTTAAATCCTAAGAGTAAAAGAAGAAACCCATGCTTGTGACAATTTTTAAAGGAATATTGCTACACTAAAAAATTAGAAAGAAACGTCTTAATTTTCCTTTTTTTAAAATTATAAAAATTAGATGCACGTGTGTTAAAATTCTATGCTTCCTTATTTAATTAGTTTTCTATGAGTTATTAAAAATTTACTGGCAACATTGTGGAAAATTATCAATTTGAGAAAGTTCTAGAAATTTTCATGTGATCTTGCAATTTAAGTGCGTACCTTAGTTTGTTTTAATATTTATTTTATTTCCATCTCTTCTTCCTGTTTTAGTCTTTTTGGCTTTCTAGCTGGATATCAGCGTTTCTTTTCATTTGCATTTCGAAATAAACAAAATTATTTTCTAAAGCTGACTTTTTATTCGTGACCATATTTTGCTTCATAAACGCAAAATAATATGCACAATATTATTATATAATTATTATGTAATTAAAATAATATGTATAATGTGCAGATATGTATAATATTTTGTCCAAATTCAGCAAGTGTTCACCGTCTGTCGATGAATTTAAACGCGATAACTAAAAAACGCACGACAAGCAAGCGTGTGAGCAATTTTCAATATTTGTATCAAATTTTGGACCCGATCGGTCGAAAGGAAGGCGCGCAAAATTCGAACTCGATTTTGTCTCACACTTACTCAGTAGAGCACCTTCTTTATGTTTCTCATTGTAAGGCTGAACATTCACGACCGTTCTACCCCCCCCCTCCAAAATCAGTCACCAGAGTGAAAAACCTCTCAGAATTGGAGAGGGTGATCGGATATCCATCACTCCATTTGGACTGCTGGGGACGTAGGTACGTGAAGGAGCAGGCTTGGACTGTGTGCTTAACCGAGGAATTTGTAGAAGGCGGGGATAGAGAACCAGAGTGCTGGTATTCGAAGGATTTGCGTTGCGTGGGGCTGTCATGAACGAGGGAGGCGGCGAAGCACGCGAGGTTGAGTGTTCTCCTCACCCCGACTTTGTAATGTAATGACATAACACGACACATTTTGCACTTCGTAGTATAATGGAGAAAAGACATTCACAAAAGACAGATAAGAGATGAAGTAATTAGACATTCAGAGTCAAATATTTTACTTCTGAAAATATCAAATTTCAAATATTAAAATATAAAATATGCCCAGGCGCTGTTTATGAAACCGTAAGATGGAATTCCGAAACGGCACTGATCACGTAAATTGCATTTGGACACATCTCGGCTCGTCATTTGCAGACGCCTATAAACGTGAAGTTTCATGTATCTCCAAAGAAAACACACCCATTAGTTTGATATCCGGAAGATATAAGGGTATTTCAATGCTCTTTGAACAAAACATCAGTTAACCAGAATTCCATTATGATAAGCCCTCACGTAGCAATAGCAATTGAAAGGTGCTCCATCCTAGCGGAAGAAACATTCTTCATCATCTCACGTCTCATGAATTTGTGTCATAACGCATTCTTCTTGCGAGTTCAGTCAATTAGCTATATTAACGCCCTGTTTTGAAGCAACATTAGGATTTTTTGGGGACGTACATCGAATTTTGAGCATCTAAGCTGGCATGCCATCTCCAAACTTCCACACCACACTATTGGGGAACGCTTGATCCATTACGTCTAATTTAGCTTGCACCAGGCCCACATAGACGGCGTATCTTCGATAGAATCAGGTTCCGAACAGGGAAGTCTCCTAATCTGAAGCAGAAACTTTACCATTAAGCCAGACGTGAGAACCTTTTCAATTCAATTATCTCCATCATCTAATTAATTTGAAGCCAATTCATTGAATCACTTTCCATCAATTACTTTGGAAACTAATTTTCAAAAAGAATTCTTCTGTGAGATACATTCTCTTTAAGTTCTGGTATGTGAAAGATAGTGGATTTTTGTAAAAGTAAAAAAAAAAAAAACTTAACAAATATATAAAAAAATTAATCATGTCTTTTGAAATATACGAAAAGTGTAAAGTTTTCTAACACGCTTCACCTTAAAAATTAAAATTATTCTCAGGAAAATAGTTCTTGTTCGCATGGTGCAATCCCATAATTTAATGTGCCTATTAATCTTTTTAATCTTTAACCGAACGGATCTTGGTATAAAATCTTGACTCATGGTTGTGAGAAGTCTCTGCACCATGATAAGTAGAATGTTGCCTAGTCTTTCATTCATGTTTTAATTGAAAAGTATTCTTACAAAGTTACCTCTAGAAAAGTTGAAAGCATTTTTATGTAGTAAATTCTTGTTTCTTGCTTTTTGGAAGACTGCGAGAGATGTAAGAGTCATATTATCTAACCTAGCAACGGTAGTGGAGCTTAACTTATTGAAAAACATAACAAAGCAAAGCATGGATGCACCTCCACATCTAATTCAGATGTCTTTTGACTGGAATAATAATTTGTAAATTCGGAAGTTTGAGGAATTTAAAATTATTTGGAGAGCGATTTGCGCTCAATAATAAAGTTTAAAAACTATTGGAATTAAAAAAATTGTTGACAAAATTTTAAGGAGTTACGTTGTGTGGTGTGAATATTTGAAAGGGGGTTATTTCACCGTGACCATGTACGATATTCCTTTCGAATATTTTATCGTTTCAAATTCCTTGTATATCTAATCATACTTCAAGAACAAATGTCTTTGTATAAATTAATGTAATACTCGTATAAAGCATAAAATTTTAGAGACCGCGTTAGTGATATTATATAATATACATATACACACCTTTTACAAGTTACTTCTCTCTAAAAAAATTTAAGGTAAACAATTAGAAGCAAATTTACAAATACAACTCTCCTTTATTTTTGCAGCCAGCTAACAAAGGGGCTCAATAGGACTTGTCTAGTAACAGGCATGCACTTGAAGATATGTTTTGTGAAGAAGTCGACGCCTTTCAAACAGAACCTGTGGCAAGACAGCAAAATTGAAGCCATTCTATTCACTCACAGGAAAAAAGTATCTTCACAGGAAAAAAAATTTCCCAAGGAACTAACATAAAAAATTTACTTTACGTAAATAAGTATTCTGTGAATAGTAGATATCGCACCCCAAAACTAATGAGAGCAAACAAACAAAAACACTAAGATCTATTCTTCATCGTTTTCTATTGCATCGAGAAAAATTTATGACGAATTTGAAGGAAAACGAACAACGAGTTTCGTCGTAATCGCGTAACAAACAAATTTATAGGCAAATAAAATGCTGAATGGTAGAATAAAAACGTAGACCCCGCTTCGATCGGTCAATTATTGAGAGGTTGAAAAATATTCAACATCTATAATTTGAGGATTTAAAAAATATAAATTTGGATCATCCTTGAATGAACACTAATTGAATTTAAAAATATTTGTTGAAAATTATTTGGCTAAGTGAAGTATTTCAGGTTAAGCTTTTTTCAGGTAATCCGGTAAAACCATTTAAATAGCGCAGGCATTTCGAGGCATATATAATTGCTGCTAACAGTTTACATTGCTGTCTCTTAAAGATTTAGAAATTTTTTTCGAAAACTAATTATTTACACAATTTATTTCCCGAATTATTTAACACTATTTTCAAAATTACATTTAAATGTTTTCTTTTATCAATATTAAAAAATTAAAATCATATGTCTGCTTTTATCCGCATCAGCAATACTACAATTAAATGTCTACCAAAATGATTCTAATGTTGTAATACTGCCAAACTCGTAAAAGCATTGCAGCCTTTAAAAAGGCACCATCTTGAAACAGAATAAAAAAAAGAAAAAAAATTCTTACAAATAACAATTTTTATGACCTCAAGGAGCATTCATACCAGATTCGAAAAAGAAAAAAAAAAAACGAACAACGCGAAAATCAAACTTGCATACACACGAAATGCTGAAAGAGGTTTTATTAAATATAAATGAATATTTTGGACATATCACCAAGTATAAAATATTACCTTATACTTAACATAATTCTAAGTATTGCAGTAATAACTAAAGAAAAAACCAACATGGTATTTTGCTAAATTTGTAAAAAAAAGCAAAAACACATTTTACAAATGATTTTTTTTCATGTTTTCCATTACGTACAAAACAGGATTTAATAGAAATTTGAAGATATATCATAAATTATCTGCATTTCATTTTATATAAGTAAGAAGCTATTTGTATTCATTGGAGAAAAATTAGAACAACAAATAACGTAACTCTGATTTCACATCTTTTTTCAATACAACAGTTCACCATAAAGGAAATAATCTTACAGTAATTAAAATCATTGAACGAAAATCGCATCGCAATTAGCGCGTAATTTTGTTACCAGCAAATATTAATTCCCTTTCGCGAATTCCTCTTCCGAGATCAGTATCAATTACATGAAACATAGTTTGAAGCATATAGATTTCGGCAATTTGCAATGGTGAAGTCTAACGGGATGTAAAAACAAGACGCGAAATAATACAAAATTCTTTATTCATATGGGACACAGAGAAGGTGTAGCTTTGTTCATATGTTTTATACTATATTTGTGGATACCAGCCTGAATAAAAATTCGAGCTCTATATAAAAGTCAAGAGAAGACATGGCTAGATCCTTAATTTTTTTTCTATCAAATCAAAATTTTATATAGAAAATATCTCTATTAAAAAAGTGGTAAAAGTATAATATATTTTCAAGCATACTTAATATATTTAGAGGTTGCTATTTTAAACCCAGAGAGAGAATGCGTGCTTTCATAAATTCTCCATTTCGCTATGAGTTTCGAGCGTCATGTATCGCTATTAAAAACATATCTTCAAGAAACTTCATTCATGTATTCACTTTATATGTTCTTCTGAACATTGCATGTCAGTCACAAGAGTTCAATCAGGATGGAAGAAGGAACACCATCTAGTGACACGGTGGCAAATTAAATATGACTTGAGTAGATTTGAAGGCATATTTCGTTATAAATGTCTTAGATTTTTTCTATTCTAATTACTTTTAATCAAACTTTGGAATTTAGCTGTTTGGTTTTAGGCTATACACTATGAGAAGTTCATATATTCTTTCAGCCGCTGGCAGTTAAGCTTACTTTCTATCTTTGCTCCAGTGCTATAATATTATGGTGGTACAACTTTAACATATGATTTGTAGTTCTCTATACATGGTTAAGTTTTCAGAATTTTGTTTATATTAAAAATAGATGTTATAGTACTTTTCTATCTCCTAATAGTGCAAATAATCAGAAATTCAATAGCTTGAAATTTTAATTATAATACTTTCACAATAAAATTGATGGTTTTTAAATTAATATTATTAGTAACTTGAAAGTTCAGCAAAGCCATGGTAAATGCAGACCAAATATCTAATGACATATTCTCAGGAGTGTCTAATGTATACAGAGGGTAGTCATAAAATAACGTTAGTTGTTTAGAGATAGATTGTAAAAAAATTGTTCAACCAAATAAATATTACATAATCGATTTCTATACTATTCTGACCACAAAATTTAAATTTGGTGAAAAAAAATCCAATTTTTACCAACCACTGTAATATGGTGCTGTACACGCAGTTGGCCAAGTCAATAAACTTAAAGAATTACACAATTTAGAACTTCTGTTACAAATTTAATTTTGTCATCGTTGGCACGTGTGGTTCAATGAGTTGACGTTGCTAACAGCCGGAAAAGAGAAATTTACTTGAGAAATTGCAGTTCGAAAGAAGCTCATAGTGAGTTCTTTAACTATTTTAATAATTATGGCAAAATGCGTGGAGTTAAAGACAAAGATGAAATAAGAAATGGTATTGAATGCCTTCATTTATGCCCCGATCACGATTATTATCATTTCGCTTGTCTTCCAAAACTATATTGACCTTAACAATTACTATCATATCAGCAGAATAGTCTTTCTCGAGATATTAAATGCAAAAAAAAATTACTTGAGATCTAGAACTAGTGAAGAACGATTGATTTGCGTAGTCGTTTTGACTTTCGAATAAGTATTAACTAAATCATGATGATATTATTAAGTTGTTTGCTAAATTACATGTGTGAAAATGAAACAAAAATGACAAATTATAAAATTATTCTAACATAGCGTAAACCAAATTGTATTAATGAAGCAATAATTTTTATTTGAATTATTAACGGTTTTTCTGCGATTGAATTATTAACTTTTAAAAAATAGTTACTTATCATTTTTACGTATTCCTTTAGATCTTCTTACAATACCAACTTGTACTTGTATTAAATAGCAAAAAAGAATTAATTATTTTGCTGCACGAAATATTTTTCTTGTCCCTGTAAGTCAACTTTGCACCAAGCCTGCTTTTGTTGGGGGCCAGCTCTGCAAAGAATCAAATGCTTGTTCTCGAAAGCATCAAGGTCATATTTAGATCCGTGTAAACTCAGAAATGGGGGGGATGAAACTCTATGAAACTAAACAATTTTTGATGTGAAAATGGATTTTTATTTCTGAGGATATCGAATATTGATATTTAAAACAAATGTGCTCAAATATATTTGTCACTGTAGACAGTGGCGGACTTTGTCTGAAAATAATGATTGTCAGTAGGGGCCCTATCACATCTACCGTGCCATCTTACAATATATTCCTTACATCACATTTTTTAATTTTATTTCTTACATATATAATAAATGAAATTAATAATAAATAATAAATTAATTATTATATTATTATTAAATAATTATAACTACTTATAATAATAATTTAATATAATCTCTTCCTAATCTAAAATGTATTATATTTATTACTACTTATAGTATTACGTGTACTATGCATATTATTGGAAATAAGAAATACCACATATAAATGCAGTTTTATGATTGAATATTAAACAATTTTGGTAGTTGTATTAGAATACTGTAATTTTGGAACTATATTGTAATTTTCAGGAATTTTTTAACCAAACTGAAAATAAACAGCAAATTATTTATCCATATCAATTTTTTAAACATTTCTTACTTCAAAGATTAACAACTCAAATTACAGAACTGTATTTATTACATGTGGTCCATTTCATTAAGGGCAAGTCGACACATGAGTTCACTAGATGACGGTTCAAATCTATCAATAATTAATGTGCATTCAAATAACATAAAAAAATCCATTTGAAAAGAGAGTAATATATAGGTTTCCAAGTTCTCCTGAGACAATGAATTTCTTAATATGATCAAATATTTGATCACATTCAGTAGCGATCTTTAGCTTCGAAATTCCAATGATATCATTACATTATTCCTTACTCCAAAATGGTTTTAAAACTCCATAAAGATAAAGTTCTTTTAAATTTAACTTAATATTTTCAATACAAGGACTATTAGGATACAACTGTGACAGGAAAACGAAATTTCTGAGTAAAAGCGCAGAAAAAAGCATTATGATCGGCATTACATAGAAACCACCTCAAATATAATTAGAATTGTTAGCTAAATTAACTATAAATAAATATGAAGAGAAAGGATCAAGAATAATTAAATATTTCTTAGTAATTAATCGGTTATTATTACCATTGAGCATATAATCCCTCACGTGTTTGGCAAGTGAAGAGTATTTCCAAAATTCACTAAAGTTTAGACAAATGCGTTGTTTACTTTGATAAGAAAATATCAGATGGGAATTTCTAATATTTGATTACATTCGGTGGCGGTCTTAACAAAACGGCCTGCAATTCTTAAGTTTCTAGGATGTATTTTGACTAAGGTGAGACTGACAAGACTTGTAATGAAGAAATTTTATTTTTGGAGTCCGCATTCTACAAATTTTATTTCATTTCAGTACTTTTTAATCATTAAAATTTAATGTTTACTACTCAAAACAAATTCTCAGTAACGATTTTTATTTTGACTCCTTTCTTCAAGGTCCGCCCTAACCCAAATTAAAATATTAATAACTCGCTCTAAATATCAGAATTAAATATTAGTTCAAAATAAAGCATGAAATGGTAACAATATATTATTTTTAAAGATGCACACCAAGAATTCAATGTTATAACTAAATCTGAACCCATGACTGTTGCATATGGCATAATTTAATCTAAATAAATAAATTTCTCCTCCTCAGGGTTAATATCACTTTCACGTTTAAAATAACCAAAATCTGATTAAAGATATTTCATTTTAAATTCCGTACGTCAGATTTTTTGTATACGGTTTTAGCGACAATGTGTGAAAGAAAAAGGACGACCGTTAGTAGGGCATCCATTGTAAGAGATACGAAAGAAAATTCTTTGCAGGATTTGGAATTTTGAAATTGGAGTAATATTACAAGTAATTTTTCAGTAATTTGTATTTGTATTGATATCATTAAGATGATAATTTTTCAAATTTTGAAATGGATGCAAAAATTATTCTTTTGAAATTATGATTTTGGAAGATATCGCGGAAAAAAGTCAAAATCTCTTTTTGAATTCTTTAATTAACCGAAATTTAAATTAACATTGGGAGTGAAATTTAAATTAATTTTACAGTGAGTTTTCTCTTAATGTGAAGAACACATGTGCTAAATAATATCAAAGTCGAGTAAAATTTGTGGATTTGTGTAAAAGACAAACATTCATTTTACATATGTAGAACTAAAATTTTAAATTAAGTCATTTACAAACAAGACAGGTGAAAACAAAGAGATTGTAAGTTTGGTGTGGAATTGCTGCATCTAATTGTTTATGCAATAAAAGATGACACAATATCTTAACAATAGTGTTATTTCTATGTTTTGCTTCTAATCAATGCTTTTGTAAGCAAATGTTTACAAATAATAAATGCGAATGTATGTGCAGATGTTTGTATGCCTTTTGACCTTCTACAGGAATGTCTGTTTAGCCTAGAATTACTAATTTTAGTGCAAACATACTATGGAGGGTGAGAGTGGGCACCTCGGAGACATTTCTTTCTTTAACTTTAGAAGACAGACGAGTTCGCTTCGCCCTCAGTTTTGCGACAGTAAAATGCACAAATAACAACAGAAGCGCGTTATTTAGCCACCTGCAAGGACCAAATCCGCAGATTAGGATCATTCAAAAATTTGTGGAATTTAAACTATGCATCGCGCAGTAACAAAGTTAACGTCACTGGATATTTGCGAGCATATTAAGAGTTTCGAAATAAAAATGGTAATTAAGCGCATGCTACGAAATGACAGCGGAACTAAGATATTTACCTTGGAGTCCACGACAAAGAAAGCAATATTTTCTTATCATAACTTTAATTGTGGTAAAAACACGTGAATAAAGGAATTGATGAAACAATGAATTTGATTTTATAACAATAGAAATCATTGTTACAAATAGCGTTTAAAATGAATTTTGAAACGTTAATTACAATTAGAGAAAAAGTTGCACAAAAATTAAATTGGTATAATTAAAAAGATATTTTTTTCTTATATAAGGTGATGTAGAAATAATTTTCGTACGATAAGTAATTCACAAGTTACTGGTGAAAAACAAAAATAGCTTAATTTTCGTTATTTATGTAAATAAATAAAAATTCAAATTTTAAAATATTTTTTATGGCCGTAGCTCCATCTTGTACTAATCAATCACTCACACACTTTCCTCTTTTATATATACAGTTTAGCACTAGATGAAATTCCAGAAGAAAATCTTTCTATCGTTTCCTCTCTATTTTAACTAGCTGATAACTCTGCATGTCTCGGGATTCAAATTTTGTCATAAGCCCCTGTCCCGTTTATTTTTCCACAAATATTGTGACTGCAACAAACGTAAATGTCTTTTGAATACTTTCTTGTTCAATTCAAACTTTCAGATCTATTATTTATATTACATTACCAGTCGCCTTCGGCTACCTGCTTGTTCGCCGGGAATATGCTTTCAATTAAATCTTACAACATTTTATATTCATGGTTTTAACGACGTAATTTTAAACTTCAGATTGCGGTAGATATTTAATACATAATCTTTTAGTAGCCTTGCACCTGTTCTGTTCATTGTCTACATACATGTCCCTAATGAAGTCAAATAACTGACTACGTCATGTAACATCTAATTGGACGGTGTCGCCGTCATCTTTACTTTCTCATTTTTCTTGCAAAATATTCATTCGATTTCAACAGTAAAAAACGCGTTGGGTGGTGACTGCGTATCAATCAAATTTACAGGCAGACAAAATGCTGAAGCGATGGAGTTGAAACAGAGACCTTGCTTCACTCGGTCAATTAGGAAGCAAATTAATATTGTAAATGGAAAAAAAGCTTATGCGTGAGATGCAACGATAAATCTGAATATTTTCTCCTTTTATGAAAATCGTTTGTTTACCTTAAAAAAATGATGAAATCTATTGAAGTTATCATTTTTGCTTTTTGATATACGAAGTATACAAAGAGAGTATCATAACTGTCAAAAAATTCGAGCGCGAGAGCTTGTTGAATCTCTAGGACTTAAATCTCCTTGAATCCGAAATTGTGGTTGTTGGAATTTTGTCTGTTTGTGAACACGTAACTGAAACAGACACTGAACTAGAAGGATGAAATTTGGTATGTGGTCTTATTAATAAATTAATAGATTTCTGTCAAATTCGCGTTCGTGGGAAAGTGTTACGCACAGAGAAGGTGAATAAGAGGTCTCACTCCGCAATTTGATGAGCGCCCCCACTCGCCAACCAAGAGAACTAAACACTTAGATACCCGCGCCGTTTCAAACGTCTTACTGTATTACATGTTACTGTATTGTGTGTACTGTGTAACGTGATTACTGTACACGTGTAAACCCCGCTTAAGAGAGAGCAGAGGGGAGGACACTCCAACTGGACTTTTCTTAACTGAAAACATTTAGATTGTAATTAACTAGAACTAAAACTTAAAAAAAATGCTGATAGGTCTTTTTCAACTGAGACCCAAACTATCACTATTTTAATAAAAATATTTCTATATAAAATTTTTGTTTTCTTATACTTCACGCCATGTTGGACTCAGTACTCGTCAAGAATGGAGGTAGCCCCTTTTTGAGGGGCGGGTACTCCGGAATTTGTCAAGAACAACATTTGTCAAGAACAAGATTGCAAGAATTATTGCCGCTGGCCATGCTTTAATTTAAAGCTTGGAATTATGTTTCCGGGCTGGTAAACCTAATTTAGTAGGTAAGGAGAAATGTGGTTTCATTCACATAGACACTAATGGCAACTGTGGCGCGAAACTAACCAAATGCGTCATTCTAGTGAGGACGAAAGCAATCCTTATTGTTATGACAACGTTGTAAACAATACGGTATATAGTGTATTTTAAAATAATTAAACTTAAAATAATTTAAATAAATTTCCCTCCATATATTGTTGATTTTACAGCTTAAACCAGACATGGGCAAACTACGGCCCGTGGGCCAACTCCGGCCCGCCAGAAGGTTTTATCCGGCCCGCGGAAAGAATTTTAATTTGCCGGTCCGACGGAAATTAAAAGAAAATATGATAGCCTTAAACGCTATAATTCTAACATAACATTTTTCTCTCTAAGTTGAGTTTTTTTAATAGAGAAATCAAAATAAAATAAATAAATAAAAACATTAGACCATCATTTAAAATCACAAAGATTTATTTTTGTTTGTAGTGTACCAATAATTTAAAACATGTATATATAATTCATGAAGTATTTTTCAAATTAGTGAATTACACTTTTTTTCAAATAAAGCTCTTTTAGATCATATATTTTTTAATTACACAGGAAATTAAGTTTTTGATGAGGTTAATATTTTACTATCTCTCAAAATTTTTTATCTTCAACGATAAATTAATTCACATTCACTCTTATTCAATATACAAAAATCAACTAAAAGAATGTAAGATCTATAAAACAAAATCATTTATGAAGTTGATTATTTTTCCGAATTTTTTCAATTTTAATAAGACATTAAATACCTTTAATTGGCATCTTATATAAGATGTTAAATACCAAACATTCAACATAATGATGCATAATTTTATTGAACTAACATATTAATTTATAAAACATTGGAATTGCATAATTTTTTCACATAATAAAAAGTTTCTGTATGATAGATGAAACTACATTATATATTAAAGAATAGCATTTCTACATTAATATTTTCTTACCAAACATATAAATGAATGTGAAATTTATATATGATTAATTGGACAATTTAAGGTAAAACTTAAGTTTAAGGTACGCAGCCGTCCCTTCCCACTTTGGATAGCCAATTCTTGTCGCCAAGAACAAGACGGTTAGAAGATGTGAGAACATTTGTTTTGGGTGCGCAGTAAGCTTTTTATTGGTCTCTCGAGCATGCTATGCTTGCGGCATCTCAAGAGGGTTCCGGGCAAATTATTTAAACTTGAAAAACATCAGTGGCTTCGTTTTCAGCAAAGCGCGAACCTAGTAGCTTCGACCTTTCATTGAATGTTAGTTTGAAGATGACACGGGTTCACATAAAGGTACGTAGTTTTCTTTTGAATATCAAAAAGTAAAATTCGCTTAAATCGAATGTTCCAGTTGAAACGGTTTCAAAAACTGTTTTGAATTTCACTTTGAAATTCGTCAATAGAACCCATGTTAATGACACTGTGTTTGATGATTAAAACATTCTAATTTCTACAAGACAACTTTTCAAACTTTTTATATAACGCAGTTTCGTTCTATGGAAAAAAAATTGTGATTATTCGTTTAGATGCTCTTAAATCTGTTTTTATACA
This sequence comes from Araneus ventricosus, assembly GCA_013235015.1. Lineage (NCBI taxonomy): Eukaryota > Metazoa > Arthropoda > Arachnida > Araneae > Araneidae > Araneus > Araneus ventricosus. The sequence continues at coordinate 27,200 of BGPR01010624.1, forward strand.
ATTCGCTTCCCTGGAAACGTTACCTTTGTCAAAATTTTTCATTCTATTTATATGAATATTTTATTCAAATGGAATAAATTATTTATGTGAATTAATAAATATTTTCTAAATACAATTAAGAATGATTTCATAAATATATTGAATAGAAAAACTTTAATGAGTAAAAAAAAAATTCTTAATTTTTTTCAAAATTTTTTCTAATTATAGTTAAATTAAACTATAACTATTACTAAGTAGGGTAATAATGAATAGTTATTAAATTAATGCTTTCTGACTTATATATGTTCTGTTATTATTTTGAAAAATCTAGTTTGATATAAGTTGGTTTTGTTATAATATTTCTGTGTTGAATTGTGCAAGCCCGTTTTCTAAATCACGTCTGCAATAAAATACTAAAAATTAATCACATTTTATTCAAATTACACGATTTTTTTTCTGTATACTAACAAATATCAGCTTAATAGAACTAGGGATCGATTTGGAAAAATGTCGCTTAGATATTTTTTTTAAAATAGAGAAATTGAAAATATCTGATATTTTCCATAAAATTACATAAATTTTTGAGTACTTGAATTCTTAATTTTATTAAGTTTAATATGAGGATTCTTTGAAAAAAATTTGGTAAAAAAATATTAAAAACTGAATAAGAAGAAGCATTTTATAAAAAAACTTATTTAAAAAAATTTTGAACTTTAAATTTCTAAACATGTAAAATATTTTTAAAATGTACGCTTCTGCACAGTTTATATCCAAAACTACAAAACAAGTTTGGTCTAAATTGTAAAAAACAAATTATTTTTTCGGTACCGAGACCCTTAAATACAGAAACAAAATTACATTTCTATGTGTAAAGTAATTAGAAATGTGAAAAAGAGTGACAGTCTAAATTATCTGTCTGGTGGGATAATCCATAGCAGCCGCCATTCACAATTCATCAGCATTAAATCCAGATTCTTCATTTTGATATCTAACTGGTTTCCTTTCATGCGTCTCCATATATTTAGAAGAAAAAATTGGGTTTAAATTGAACCTGCAACTTACGAATAACCAGAATACTTTCGTTACAAACATTACTTGAAAGTCATTAACATAGTTTTATTCGTAGATGGTAGCGGTACCATAGAGTATAACAGTTATAATTAACAAAATTTAACAAAGATATTAATTATAAATTAATTAGTCATAAATTAATTAAAACTCTTTTGCATTATATAGTAAGGCGCATATGCAGCTATTTCTAATACAATACAGAAACAAATAATATAAATATAAAACAAAAGTAAAAAAAGAGTATAGATAAGAAACAAAAGATTTAAACAATAACGATAACAATACACCTTTTTGCGTGCTCAACGCAACAGCATCCAGTGATTGCATCAACAGTAAATTACAACGATTAATATTAAAAAAACATAAAATATAATTTGGAATGTAAAAGAAAAATATTCAAATTGGAAGGAATGAATGAGAACTTGATTGAGGAAGACCACTCGCCATTAAAGTTCTAAAAATGGACAAAATTTTCTGTCAAGGGTAAGATTATAAATAAAAAATATACCCTTTGTGGCCTGAATTTTGTCCGACCTCAATACAAGAAACATTTTGAAAAAATCAAGAGGCAAAAAATCCTTAATAAAAATCCAAAAGAAACTAGACTGTGTAAAATAAATTTACACTCTCTGCCGAAGTTATGATGAAGACAAGGGACGCTAAGAGGATTTTTTGCCTCTTAATAAATAATCTAATCTAATAAATCTAATAAAAGAATTTGTTGAAATGTTAATGAATGGTAGCACTTGTGCACTTATTTTTATAATATCAAATAAAACCAGCGGAAGTGGCCTCCCCTAAACTTTCTCGTATACTTCTCAAAAATTTGTTATTTCCAATCCCCCTGCGTGGATAAAAAAAATTGGAATCTACTATAACCCAGAATGCAATGACTATCAAATGATTTTTCATTGCAGATTATAGTGATTGTAAAAGATTTAGGTGAAGAATCATTTTCAAAGAGATGAGTATGTATTAAAACTTAGCAATACTTATTTTCTATCACACTCTAGCAAGCTCCGCTAATGCGAGGGTGTGCGCGAGCGAAAACAGGAGAAAATGCCCTCCTTCGCTATAGCAAATTGCTTGCGCATGCGCAGAGATTGCTTCCAGTACGCAAGTAAAAAATTGAATATGCAATTTTAACGCTTTTTTTTCAACCGATTGAATCGAAATTTGGGCACATTTCTATAATTGATGCTAGCAACCGTCATACCAATTTGTATTTATCTAACCCAAAGGGTTTAGGATATATAATTTTTACAAGTATGCGATTATACAGTCCGACAGACTATCAACCCTTCGACAGATTTGGTCCAAAATTTTATACGAACCTACACTCATGATTATAAAACTGTGTACCAAATTGTATCCATCTAGCTATTCAAGTTTTTGAGTTATAGTGTTCACATGACCGCGGACAGACAGACTTCCAGTCGACGAATTTTGTCCAAAACTTGATAGAAATCTACAAATTATGTGTAAAGATCATATACCAAATTTCATCCCCGTAGCTCTAATAGTTTTCGAGTTATCGTGTTCACAGACACACACACACAGACAGACATAATTCCAAAATTGTGTTTCTCGGATTCAGGGAGGTCTAAAACGTGGAGATTCGTCAAAATCTCGAGTTCTAATTTTTTGACGATTACAATAGTTTCTCTTTGTATACTTCTTATACGAGAAAGTAAAAAGTCATAATTAAAAAAAATTATCTCTATTAACCGAGTTTTCGATTATCCGAGGTGAATGCGGTCCCAGTCAGCTCGGATAATCAAGGTTGTGATGTTTCGCTTTCCACGAACACAGTTCCCACGAGAAAAGTGTCGAGTACCTTTCATTTCAGCCGCAAACCGCAGGCCAGCTGCACCTGGTGGTCATTAAGGAGACGTTCGCGAGGGTAATAGCTGCACGCGAAATCGACCACAATGCACAGGAATCAATATCTGTCAGAGAGCGCATTTGGGTCGGCTTTGTGGAGATTAGCGGTGCTCTTTCATGTCACACCTGTATAGCTCCGGTGGTGATGAAAATCAGAAACCACCCCACGGTCGGAATTGACCATTGGGAACATGGGAGATTAGTCGTTGGTCGGCATTGAGTACAATTGTCCAGTGGAGTGAAAGGAAGGCGCAACTCCACCCCTTGAGGTAAGGACAAAAGCGGAATTTTGAAGTTGGAACGAGGTGAGCGGTGGAGATCCGATTTAGGAAGTCTCGAATGTGGTTTCAGACTCCGGAGCGCTGAAAGAGCTGTGTGATCAGCTCTGATTTAAAGTCCCGAATTAATTCGGACTTGGACAACGATCACTGAGAAATCGGCATTATTCCGAAATCTCGGCTCATCGAATATCGAATTGCGAGCACTCCTTGTAGTCTCGTGCTTAGGCTATCACGCTGATAGGTGGAAGCTATCCATCCTGTGTTGATTTACATCTCTTGTTGAACTACGACTCCATTGAACTTTAACGTCCTAGAACTGTGAACTCAATGATCGAACTTTGTATATAAATATTTAATCAAGATTTCTATGCAAGAATTGTTCTTTAAATTATAGCTGTGTAAAATGAAAGTACTTAGGTCAACCTAAGCATTGCATGTATTTGGTCGCACATAGCCCAAGGCACCACAAGGTTCTACAGTAGTTTAAAATCAACTGGAATTTATTATAGCGAGAAAAATTATTAAAAGAGGTGTGCCATCAGTTGAAAAATATTCAGGTCAAATGATCATGCATACCTAAGTAAGCATCCATGCGCAAGCATTCAAACGACAAAAGAACATTCCAGATACTTAAAAAAAAGTTATATTTACAATTTCTGAATTTTAGGGAGGGGATGCCTACTGACAAGAGTCTGACGAGATTAGAATAGGGTACCTGCAACAGCATATCCGTGGCAAAGATGGGCACAATATTACAAGTCAAATGCTTTTTTTGTCGTTTTACAGCCTGCCAGTGCAGTGACGTACCTATGGGGGGGGCAGGAAGCGGTCCGCCCCGAGCGGCACTTAGAAAGGGGCGGCAAAATCAGACATGCAGGAAAACAATTTTAGAACTAAGAAGAGCAGCGGAACTAGTTCAATCATTGCGTACATAAAAAAATATCTATCGTAAATTAATTCATATTTTTAGCCCTATTTTCGATTAATTGCTGGTATTTGAAAGAAATTTTGGTGGTGGAAGCACGATTTCACAACCTGTGTGCAAAGATCAAGGGCGTCTAACGACAAGTTGTTTCCCCCGTGGAATTTTTTTTGTATTGAGGTTTATGCAACTTCTACAGAAAGGGCGGCATAGTTGCAGGTGCGCCACTGGGCAAGTGCGGAGAAAATTTAAAATTACTTAAAAAGATTACTTAAAGTTATTAAATTACTAAAAAATAATAATAATTAGTTATAATTAATTAAAAAGGAAGTTATAATTAAATTAAAGTTTAGTTAAATTTAAAGTTATTATTCTTAAAATTAAAGTTATTAGTTTTATTAAAAGTCTTTATTTAAACGTCACTATTTAAAAGACTCGTTTCAGATGGCATACTTGTACATAGAACAGTACGCTCAAATGTCTTGCGCGACGGTTCAATTTTTGTTTCATTCAATAATAATAGGTTCGTATCAACACACGTCAGTTGAAACAAATTATTTTCATGACAACAATCTTGGTCATGAAATACTGTACACGTGTGGTCTACAAGACAAAAGTACACCAATTCTATTCGTTTTTAACAAATATAAATCCTGGAGGGAATTTGTTTTTTTATTAGTTCTTCGAATTTTCATTTTTCCCAAATCATCTTAACAAAGCAAGTACCAATCGAAAATTTCGTTGGGAAATCTTTATAATATTTAAAATAATATGGTAAAACATTCAGACAGTTCGCCCAGCTCCAACCACTCGACGGGTTTTGATAATTTTTATTTCGTATGGAAGCTTATGAAGTCCAGATATGTCATCAAAGGTCGTCTACCCCTCACCACTCCCCATTTTTTAACGAAATCGAAAAAACATTTCACCATACATTCTCTAGGGGGAAAAACCTTTAGACAGTTCGTCAGTAACAACCACCAGACGGATTTCAACAATTTTTGTTTCATATGAAAGCTTATGACGTCTACATATGTCATCAAGGGTTGTCTGCACCCCCCAGTTTCGAACGAAATCGCAAAGAAATTTAGAGAATGTGTGGTGGAGAAATGTTTTTTTCGATTTCGTTCAAAAATGGTGGTGTTGGTTTGGGTAGACGACCCTTGATGACATATTTAGACGTCATAAGCTTTCGCATTAAATAAAAATATTCGAAATCCGCCGAGTGATTGGGGCTGACGAACTGTCTGAAGGTTTTACCATATTATTTTAAATATATAGTTCCCAACAGTTCCATCACAATGGAGTGTCAAATTTAGTGTAAAATACCTATTGTAGGTGATGGAAACTGTTTATTTAGGGCGATATCATTCTGTATTTATGGATCTAAAGACTTTCAAGACGAAATCCGTGAGAAAGTTGTACTACACATTACAACTAGATGAGGTGTATTGAAAGATTTTACAATTTTAAAGGAATCTGTTGTCTACAAATAAGAAATGTACCATAGTTTGATGGTCTGTTCCACTGATCTTCATGCAGTATTTATTACTGAAAAAAGTAGAGGCTGAGAACCTCGAAGCACCCAAGTGATAAGGACAGTGCTCAGCAAAGGGGGCGCCCCCCCCCACCCCCCCCGGGGGGGGGGGGGTGCGACGAGAGCAGCTAGTGAAATTTAAAATTTCTTTGACTTTGAAACGTATCATCTCTTCTGCAAACTATTGACCAATCCTTGTGAAAGCTTTTCTCGAAGAAAATAATTATTCTGTATTAGGCAATTAATAAGAAAATTTATTTCTTTTATACAGTTTCCTGATAGCTTAATGTCACATTAACCAGAAATTGATGAAGACAAAAAGAGATTTCGGATCACCCAGAGTCACAGAAAGCTGATAACGATCCGCTAATTTTATCAATGGTTATGCTTAATATTCTCATTGTTTACATGCAATTTCGGAAAAATAGCGTGTATATTGGGGAAATATAAAGGTTTCTTTAATAAAAATTCCCAAATTTTTTCTCATGATTTTTGCTTATAACGCAGACTTTTCAACCAAATGAAAGGAAACTTACAGAATATATGAATATGGTAATAGTAAAACATTATTATAAAATTTCTAGTAAATACTTTGAATATTTGACGAAATATGAGTTTTTTTTAGCAAATAACTTTTAACTTCGTATACACCAGGGATGGGCAAACTTTTTCGGTCGCGGGCAAAAAATCGAAAAAAAAAGTTTGGCGGGCCAAGATAAATTTTTCTAAAATTTTAAAAACAATATACAAGTATTACAATTTAAATATGTTAATGAGATGAATGAAATTGCGATTTCATTTTTAAAAGTTCCTTATATTAAAGTTCGAAGTGAGATGTACTGATTCTAAGGAACGAGGCTAAATGCTCATCTGTCAGTTTACTTCTGAAATAATTCTTTCTAAAGTTCATAGTTGAAAACACTTGTTCATATATATAAGATGAAGCAAACATAGAATTGATTTTCTGTGCGTGAGATATTAAATTTGGGAAACTTACTTTCGATAATGATTTGTAAAACTCTAACTTTGGCATATTTAGAAACGACTGCTTGAGATGATTGTTAGATTGCAACTCAATTAATTCAAGCTGCAAATCTGGCCTCGCTTCTTCACAATTTACGTTGAAAGGCATGGTAAAAAGATCCAATTCTGTTTGAATGGCATTGAAATCTTGAAATCTGCGTTCGAACTCAAAATGCAATTTTTTCAAGCCATCTTCATAATTCTTAAGCTTCTCTTCATTTACTGAGGGTATTGAATTTAACCTCGAGAAATGAGACAAGTCGTTCTTATCTAGCTGCCCAGTAAACAGATTAAGTTTTAGTTTAAAAGCTTTGAGATGGGCCCAGATATCGCCGATAAATTGATTTTTCCCTTGCATCTTGACATTCAAGTTGTTCATATGACAAAGGAGATCTGTGAAAAATGCAAAGTCCGAAAGCCATTCTGTATCTTCTAACATTTCGCACTCCGCAGAACACTGTTTCTCATGGAAGAACGACACAATGTCTTCTTTCAGCTGCCAAACTCGCTCGAAAACACATCCTGCACTAAGCCACCTTACTTTCGTGTAATACAGTACATCAGAGTATTCAGATTGCACGGACTGAAGAAAATCTCGAAATTGCCTGTGAGTAAGCCCACGAGATCGAATAGTATTTAGAAGCTTCACGAATGCATCAAGCACGGGTTTCATATTCAATGCAGATTTACACAGAGCATCTTGATGTATAACACAATGTAGAAAAACAACATTGTTCCCGGGATAGTTTTGATTAAAGAGTCCAAGAAATCCAGAATTTTTTCCTGTCATATTTGGTGCTCCATCAGTCGTAATATTACATATATTTGTTATAGGCACTTTCAAAGTTAAAAGCCCTTCCTGAAATTCACGAAAAATATCACATCCCGTTGTAGTTCCCTTTAAAGAACGCATGCACGCCAGTTCCTCGGTAATTTCAAAGTTCTCATCAACACCTCTTATAAATAATACTAATTGAGCAGTATCATTTATATCAGTGCTTTCATCCATAGCTATGGAGCAAAATTTAAACTGCCAATCTTTGACTCTAATTGTGATGTCAAATTTTTATCGATGGCTTTGATTCTAGAAGTCACCGTTTTTCGAGATAATCTTACAGTTTGAAAATTATTTTTCTTGTCTGGACATAAAACATCACAAACTTGGAGAACGCATTGTTTAACGAACTCCCCATCACTGAGAGCTTTATTATTTTTAGCAATATTGTATGCTACAATGTAACTTGCATGTGTAGCTGCTTCTTGGATAGTGTTTACCTTCTTGAAAAAATTCTGTCGGCCTGATAATCTTTTACAAAGCCTTTCGACATTTTGTTTTCTTTCATATTCGGACATGCTTCGTAATTTGAATTCTTATGCTTAGATGTGAAATGACGGGAAATGTTATATTCTTTGAAGACTGCTACAGCTTCATTGCAGATGAGACACACTGGTTTATCTTTAACAACTGTAAAAAATATTTCCAGGTCCATTTATCATTAAAATCACGGCACTCTGAATCAACTTTACGTTTTTAGTAGCCATTTTGGGGTTGAAATATTTTACGAATAATCCAAACAAGCACTAGCTACGCTATACTTTTAATACTTTCACCACTATTCTCAATGATGCTATATGTCCGCAATCTTTCCATACGCAATCAATAATATTAAAACTCGCGCCAAAAGAAAAAGCCGCTGGCTGGAGCTTAAAATGCGCAGTCTGCCACATGTGAGGTCTAATTCACCTATATTGGATTCCCATATGTCTGCTCCCCGAGAAAGAGATAACGCTTGTTGGCGCCAGAATACAGCTATAACTAACAAAGAACTTCCGCTTTTAACACTTTACCGATTGAAAGCTGTCTGTTTATTGATAGCTTCTATAGAATATGCACTGCGAGTAATGTACAGAAACACATCGTGGCGATGTGGTTGAATGCGAAGAACAGAATGATTTTCAACAGAAATGAAACCGGAAATACCATCAATAAATCAAATAAAAAAGAACATTACAACCAGAGAGCTCGAGCGAAAGGCAGACGCACTGGCGCCAACACTGTCTGTGCTTGCTATTTCTGTCAATTTTTATTTTGTAGAGAAAAATAGAGAAAGTAAAAAGATCGTCAGTCGTTTGAAAAAAAGGAAGAAAAAAAAACATTTAAACAAAATAGAAAAGGAGATGGATATATAATATATAAATCATATTTTCTTTTAATTTCCGTCGGACCGGCAAATTAAAATTCTTTCCGCGGGCCGGATAAAACCTTCCGGCGGGCCGGAGTTGGCCCACGGGCCGTAGTTGGCCCATGTCTGGTATACACGAAACGTATCTAATTTTTTCTTTCACCTTTAAAGCCAGATATCTAAGGCAGCTTATATGAAAATTCCAGTTGAAAACCTTAAGATTTAGAAAGATGCCGGCATTACAGCTAGCAGAATTTCTGTTGTTCTCTGATAGAAACAAAATGTTGAGGGAATTCCATGGATCAATATTTTTTAAACTTGAATCTTCGAGTATTAATTGTCAAACTGCAATTTTAATTATATATTTAATTTATTATTCCACATGGGTACTCAGGATACTCAACTTTCATAAAATTATTTATTGTTGTTCGAAGAATAAAGCTATTATTTTGCAGCATAATATGTTGTTTAAAAAATCACGCAGAAGCAGGATAAAATTATCAAGAAGTTCTCATGTCTCATTAAACGAGCTTGACGAGTCGGGGATTTCCAAAGGAACACATCAATATTTTATATAATCTTTCTTTATTTTTGATATTTGCTAGCCAGAATACACGAAATATCTTGAATGCAGAATTATAGCTAATGGGTAGATGCAAAACATTTAGAATAAATTAGTTTTCTCGGATTAAAATGATTCCGATCAAATACTCAGTCACATTTATAAAGTTTTTACCACTATTTTAATTCAAAAACATTTTATATAGTGTTTTAAAATATTTAAATTCTTCAACGACGAATTTTTGTCCATTTTTGTGTGCTATTATATAAAGCTTGGACTTTTATATCCGGGCTGGTAAAATCACGTTAGTTCTGTTTTGATTAGGATAAATTTTCAAAACCTGAGAGTTACAAATGCGAAGCTAACATTTGTAAGATTTTCATATTATTATTATGTCCGATATCGGAATAGCGGTTATTTCAAAAATACGAATACGAGACATTACGCTGAAACTTAATATTTTATTATTTCGCTTAAGATACAGTTGGTAGTAAATAATGTATTATTGTTGTGATGTATATATTTAAATTTCTCATTTCATTTGTGTCCGAATACTTTTTTGTCATTAATTATTTAAAATTTTTTTAACTCTAACCGTTAATATTTGCTATTTTGTTTATTTGGTTCAGAAAGGCACAGGAAACTTTCTTCAGTAGGTTCTTCCCTTAGTCTCCGAGTCTTTCTCCCAAACATACATTCTGGAGGGGTGGATATTGTTTTATGGGTAACGGAGTCTATTTTCTCTCGGGGAATCTGACAAACAGTTTAGCACTGCATCTCAACGCATAAACTGAACGACAGGTTGAAGTGGGCCATCGAGTAGCCAATAGTATGATAAAACTTGGCTATTATTCAAATTTCAGATAATCTTTTTTCAAAAAGTCATGTCTTTGGAATTCAGAATTTTATTTAATTTTTCTCATTTTCTAAAAAACCTAGTATATTTGCATTTTATTCTTCCTCTGATACTTCCGAATGTTCTAAATTAAAAACAATAAAAGCTATTTTTAAAAAAATTACTTTTATATTTGTGTACTAAAAGGTAGAATATTTTAATTTTAATTATTTCTACTTTTTAGTTTTTACGTTATAATTCATTACTATAAATGTTATCTATGGAATCTGGTAATTAATTTGGCTCATATTCACTCTCAGGTATTGCAACACATATGGAAACTTTTTAATTAAAATAATCTGTCAACTCAATATAAAGATCTGAAAATATTAAAATAGGTGCTGTCATCGAGAACACACAGATGTACAAAATCACAAAACCCAAACACTTCAGGAAGTGAGGGAAATAATAAAATAAAGTGGGAAAAATTATTCATTATGAGTAAGGCCGGATTGAGCCCTATAGTTACCCTTAGGCTGTGCAAGGTTTCGGCCTCCTTTCCTTCCTCAAACTTCAAAACTAGATATTTTTACTGGTTTTAATTTAGTCCATTAATAAGCAGGTTTTAAGTAAGAAATATTACGACAAACTGAAAAACATTTCATCGCTGGTCATCTGCAAGAGTTTGGTTTCCAAACTTTGCGACTGAAAAAAATTAAAAATTAAAATTTGAAATTAATTTTAAACAAAATGATAAATGAATTATAAAACTGTTTTCATATTGTAGACTATTAATTTAGTCCATTAATAAGCAGATTTTACGTAAAAAATATTGCGACAAACTGAAAAACATTTCATCTGGGGTCTCCTGCAAGAGAGTTGGTTTCCTAACTTTACCACTAAAAAATTAAGAATTTTATTTTGAAATTAATTTTAAATAAAATGACAAATAAATTATAAAAATGCTTTCGTATTGCTTAAATACTATAAAACAAAGATTGCTAGGGTTGTTGACTACAGCCAACTGCAAAAAAAGGTAAGAAAAAGACCACACGGATCTGAATTTGAAATAAAGGTAAAAAATATATGAAAAATGTTCTAAGATTCGAACGATACTTTATTTTAATTTGCTCAAATTGAAGTGCATGGCCCTTGCAAATCAAATGATAGGAAGAAATTAAACAACCTTTGAAAATGCCTAAAACACAAAATATCGAGGTCCCACAAAGTCGCTGGGCCCCTCGTTACTTGCCTACCTAGTTAAGGTGACGTTTAAGTGTCTCCTGTAGAAAAAAAGAAATCGAACATAATTAAAATACCTGCAGACAACGTTTTATCCGCAATTACCGCACCTGCAAATAACACTTCAGATAGCTCGATTCAAAATAGTCTGGTGATGTCATTTTATAAATATAATAAAAATAACTAGATCACTCTAAAGATTACACAGTGTAATTTAATTTCGAATTAACTTAAATATCTTGTTCATTATTAAAATATTATAGGAGATGCCCAGTTTTCCCGGTTCCGAAATTGATTAGTGGCAACTGGATGCTAGAACTTGGAGAAATGAGTAGTTATGCATCCTACGATGAAACAGTGTTAGAAAAAAATGAGTAAATGACTTGATATTTTTTGCTAAAATTTTGTGAAAAGTTTCATACACAAGATTCAACCAGAAAATCCTATGCTGTGAGTTGTTGAAATGAAAGCCACATTTCACCTGATCTTATTGAAGAAGCAATCAATAATTACTTATAAGCTTTGCTCTTCGCGTATTGCATGTCCAACGGCAAATTCGAGCTGCTGTGTGCACAAAGACAGATTGCGTCTGTAAACGGGCAGCGAGCACCCCCCCACCCCCCAAAAGATAGCTTTCAGACTGATAAATGAAGTCTTTGTCACCGTATCAACTCCGAATATTTTCGGTGGTTTAGAGCAATGGTAAGAGAACATAGGAACAACCAAAAGCAGGGTTGTCATAAATGAAAACATATTCATTCCTGATGATAATCTAGGCCTGTGTAAACCCCCATAGGCAAGCACACTAAATAACTGTGTAGCGGTTACAATTCACTGCCTTCTCATTTTATGGTAGGTGGCGCTACTAGAGCCATCCGGGTTTTTCCCATGATGTCTCTCTCTTTTCTTTTTTTCTGTGTACTTGTCTTGTGTTGTTGTTCTCTGTCTTGTGTTGTTGTTCTCTGTCTTGTGTCTTGTACCTTTTAATGTACTGTGTCGTGGAACTTAGCCATCTAATAAAAATGGTTCGTGAAATTGAATTAATTCTTCAACAGCGGCATTCCATATAAACATGAGCCTCGTCCCTCTATAATTGAAAATTCTTGTTATGAGATTAAGTGACTGCTTGTATAAAAGGCCATTTAGAGCATCTAAAACTCTCTTAGTCTACTATTGAAGAAGAGATCCGTGTGACTCTCACTCACAAAAACAATAAAAATAGTAATTTCTTATTTTTTTAACGATGAAACCAGCTCTTAAAATACTATAAGAAACCCCAGATACTAAATATATATAAATATTCTCTTTACCATTTCTTTGTTTTAGGGAGATTGTATCTCCTTACTCCAACGAGATGGGAGTCTGAGTAATAATTAATCTCCGTACTTTAGCTGCTGAATCTATTTTGACCGCATACCGCGAAAGCAATTATGTTAGCGACTAGCGGGAAAATTTTGAGTCTTTTTGCAAAATATTGAAGATAGAGATAAATCTGAGGAATCATTCATAGAGATAAATCTGAGGAAGAAACAAAGAAATTCTTGACGAACATTTGCGAAAGTATTAAATTTATAAAGATCTTCTTTTATATTTTCAAAAATTAATCCGAAGATATCAAATCGCTTCAAGCAAAGCCTTATTATGCCTTTTAAAAATTTGTGGTTTGTATTCTCTTTGACCACTGTACCGCCAAGAACGCGTTTCGCTATAAGCATAAAAAAAAACCCAATTTGTCATTTTCACAAAAAGGCGGTTTATTTCTGAACGATGTTAACAATTTTCACTTCTTTTGTTTACTTCTATTTGTAGTTTTGGAAATTTATTTTCAGGAAATAAATTCTTTTGCAGAGTCGATTATCATGACGTCGTGTTTCCTCAGTTCTAGTATGTCTGTAATAATTTACAGTCTTTATAAAATGCTCAAATGTGTTACTGCCAACCTCAACTCACCATTCGCACCGGCTATAGAGGGAATGTCGATCAGGATAATTTGCAGCAGTGACGGTCCGAAGTAACTTAACCAATCAAACTTCTCAGCATAATGGCTTCCCTCACCCTCACCCTCACACACAACAAACGTATTACTTTAAATTCTATAATGTGTGCTTTCAAAATCTCCGAATAGCTTTTACTGAGAAACCTGTACGTTTTATCTGCTAATATGTCCTTAAAAATTATGGTGAGAATTTTTAAACATTAGATATACAGAACAGAACGCCGTCCCTTACCCCCGTATCCGTGATCAGACCTGTCACTGACACATTAGATATACAGGGTGTTCCAGAAAAATGTAGACATACTTTAAATGATTATTATATATATGTTATGGTCAATGTGATTAATCGGTTATTATTTATAACAACCGATCATTATTAATATAATAGCCCAGATCTGTCTCTTGGTAACGCGTTGACGTGACCAACAATAAAACTCACGCCGAGACGTTAAACAGGATTATTTCATTGTTAGAGAACCTAAATTTCAGTAATTCTAAATTTAAAAGAGTAATTGTCGTTCTGATTTCAAATTTAATAGCTCTAAAATAGTGGAATAAAATTTTCTATCGATTGATATAAAATTTATCTCGGTATGATCACAATATTTCCAGAGAGATTTTAAATTATATTAATAATATTTTTAAAATTAATTTCCGTTTTTTAATAGAAAGCTGTAAATTACGTCAATGGCATATCATGCGCGTGATATAGTTTGGAAGCCACAATGTATCTGATTATTTATTGCAATCTTGACGATATAATTTGATAATATTTTTTGGCAACGTTTGACAAGCGGAGAAGTGCTTTTTTTATTACAATTTCGAAAAAGAATTCCTCTGAAATTTTAACTTTTAACTTACGTTCGACAAGCTGAAGAATTTCATGGTTATTGAATTATAAAAAAAATTATTAAACAACGAAAAATACTTCGCACGAAATGTTGTTTGCCAAGAGGTGTTTTGAATAAAGAAATATGTAAATAAAAAAATATTTCCTGTCATAAAACGTATGTTTATTTTATTTGTTTTCAATCAATGTTAAACATTTCTCTCGCATACATATCCATTTAAACACTTCAAATTTGACGTTAAATCTCTCGAATGAAGAGGCAATTTGCACCCGTCATACCATGACGGGTGATTTTCTAGTTATTAATAATATCCGCAAAATAATTCAGGTTAATATTAATAATAACCGCTTAAAAATCCGGTTGTTATTATTATCACGTTGCGCGCCATGTGCGCATCGGTGGTCATTTTCAGTTTTATCATTCGGACCGTATGACCACCGGTTGACATTTTGCATCTGTATTTAGGATTGTACGGCTAATGCTAATGCACGGTATGTGCATTTAGGATTGTTAAGTGAATACTTGAAAAACCTTTTAGAGGTACAGTATGCTCATTTCTGTGTCGCGGTATAAACGGCCAACGCTGATCAACGACTCATGTTTTTCTTTTGAAAAAAATTGCACAAAATGAACATTACGTGATGCTTCAGATAGCAGACAGATGCGTAATATATTAATACAGTTTAACACGCCGTACCATATTTGCATTTATACGTAGTTATTTTTGTCATGTGAATATGACGTCACTCTATTCATTTTCTAACAAAATAATGGAAATCTATCCGATATTTGCAAGTCTAAGCTAGATTAATTCAAATAATAATTATTTTATTTAACGAAAATTAATTAATTATATTAATTTAAAGAAAAACTAAAATTTAAAGAAATTTAAATATTATTTTATCCAACGAATCATTATAATTAACAGTGATAAATTTCTTTTAATAAATATAATATATTAAAAAAATTAAAAATTCCACCTGAACCACAAATAAAATGTTTCCGATTGCATTTAATCTTCATACTTTCTTAACGCCAAATTATACAAATTATACATATTCTTTATAGGAATCACCAACTACGTATTCGTTAAATTACATAACATCTTCTCTGTCAAACGTGTGAAGCAAAGGCAGCATAGAAATTCTACCTTTAAATTCATTGCTACGAAATTTAGAATGTGTTCCATTTGTACTTCATGTATTTGCATTCGGCGATTTCTTCTTAAACGGACAAGTAAGGAATAGGGTTGCTTCAGCAGCGCCATCTGCCTCATGCAGCAGCGCCTCTATCGCCTTTTCGTTTCATCTTCGCACCGGAGAAGATTAACAACGGAACTTCCTTACTTTTGGTTTTTGCTATCTCTTTAGGTGCTCTGTACATACAAAGCCGTATGCTGATAATGCATTTCCTGTAACCACTATTGGCCTAATGTGCTTAGTAAATTTTAAAAGTAAATGTCTTACATGTTTCTATGAGCACATGTCGGCCATTCTGCTCCAAACGCATCTTTTAAAAGAGAATTTTAAGAAAATAAAAATAGAGGTTTCCGATTGTATAATGAATCATACTTTGATACAACAACAAGAAATTCTTTCAAACATTCCTCATGCCTATATAGTTCCAAAGTTGCTTTCCTCTCATGGACAGCTATGCCACAACGAACGCAATTTCATGAAAAATCATTTGACTGAAATAACGTGGTAATGCAGTCACTTATTTTCACAAAAAAAAAAAACTAGAAATTTTGAGAGTCCTGACGAATATTGATTTGCGTACATTAGTATCAATGCTAGATACTTCCCACACAATCAATTGCTTTTGAACGACATTGAACATTAGGGTGGATCGAAAAGTATAGGAAAAAATTTTTTTTTTTGAAATTCTTTTTGGCATGGGGCGGGAAAGTTGTGTCTTAAGTATATTAGTTTACATATATTTTTTTATTGAAATCCATTTATATCTTCCAGTGCCCCAAATGCCCCAAAAATAGTTAAAAATGACATTTTTTGGGGGAAATTTATAAAAAAATATTTTCAAAATTTCCTTTAGAGCCGGGTAAGAAAGTTTTGTTTTGGGTATATTAATTTGCGTTTTTTATTATTATTAAAGTTCATTCATATCTTCTGGTGGCCCGAAAGCCCCCCAAAAAGTTAAAAATTGACATCTTTACAAATATCTATTAAAAATTGTGAATTAATGAAAAAATATTTGAATAATTAGCAGATTATTCAAGTATTAAAGTGTAAACTTATAAATAATTATAATTTTATCATAATACATGAAGTATAAATTTAATAGTCAAAGCAATAAATCATAAAACTTATAAAAGGTGAACTTAATCATAGATTTTTTTAATTCTATCCATTTGAATATTTACATATTTCTAAAGGATGTAATACTTTTTGGTATTATAATGCTTGATAAGACTTCTTGATTGCATCCTATTCAATATGAAGCCGTGTCTCTTCTCTTCTCCATATACACTTTCCGACGCTTCAAACACTATGAGAAAACACCTTTCTACAGCTTGGGTATGGCATGGATATTTTGACCATTCCTCTGTCTAACTTTTACCATGTCCTCTATTTATTTAAATGGCACATTCATCAAAAGAGGTGGTTCAAATGTCCAACTCGTTGCCAGTTAATAAGTGCAAAAAATTCCTTTGCTTTAAAGTCTATTTTTGGTACTTAAAAAATTCATATTCTGATGATCTTCTGTTTTCATTTCTAGTACAAATTAGTTTTCGTAGTGCTAAAGACCTTATATTCTCTCTGTTATCTGTGAGAATTGACAATAGCAAATTTTCTGGATGACAAAAGAAGCTATTTCGTTGAATAAAAATGTGTACTATATTTCTTAAATTGGGTTCCAAATATCTAAAAAATGAAATAAGTCTCCAAATACGCAGCGCTCCTTCTGTTATGGAGGGCTTTGTCTTGACATGGAACCATACAGGTTGCATATAACTTCATAATATATGTTGCAAGAATAATAAGATTGTCAGATGGTTTTTCTGTGACCACATACAACCTTAAAATTCTACTTGCAATTGTTAGCCATCTTGAGTGAACAACTGGACCAGGCTTTCTTAATGTCAGGTCAGAATAACATTCACCGCGTGATATCGCTAGGCAAATATCATATGGATATTGCTGATCATTGCTGAGAACCATTCTATCTATATTATGTGGCATATTCTCCACATTTATTGAAGAAAAAGGAGCTACAGGTAGCTCCTCGTAGGTTTCGATTGCTTTACCAAGTGGTCGACAAAATTCTTTAGGACCAGCTGTTGCCCATCTAAAGAATTTAGTAGATGACGGAGGGGTAACTCATTTGTTTGAAGCAAACAAATTCACCATTGTAATGGTGTATTGAGGCCAGTTCCATCAAGAGAATAATACCTCCCTTGTGCCCAGTATTAACATTTGTTCCATCGCATCCAATTACTGTTATCCCATTTAATCGCATATTATGTGTTCCGAAAAATTGAGTATTGCTTCTTTTATGGCTTTAGCTCCTCCTGTTGCAGCAGTAACATGTCCGATATACACAGGTAGGTTGTTTACAAGAGTGTAATGCTCCTCTTTCGTGGTCTTTGGGTAGTACCTTGTGTCCTTCCTAATTAGCACTTTTGTGTTGACTTTCCTCCCATCGAAATATAATCCGGTTAAAAGAGACCAAGACACTGTTGACTTAGTAGACTTTGCAACTGCATTTTAAAGCTTCTTACCACACACAGCTACCACATGCGAAGCCTCGCCTTCGTGTACAATTCCAATGTCTTGTAGAACAGCACTGGCAAATGAAGTAGCTGTTCTATCTGAAACTCCGTATCGATCACATTCCATTGCTAAGGTAAGGAAATCTAAACGATTTTGTGATTGATATTCCAAGGTAATTACATCCGTATCTGTATACAAGGACGAAGATATAGTGTTGAGCTCAAGTAGCTCCATTGATTGAGCATGAGCAGCATCAATTTTAACCATTCTACGTTTTATTTTTTTGTCTTCCATTTTTTTTCTTTTTTCCATTTCTCTTTTTTTCAATATCAATTACTTCCACTTCTCCAATAACCATTTTCCTTTCTAATATTCGATCTTTTATAAACAATCGCTCAGCAAGTGGAATGTTCATATCTTTTTGAAATTTACATGTATCGAAATTTGTACACTTACAAAATGTGATATAGAACAAACAAGATATTTTTTCAGTATGATAATTTTCCAATTTTTGTTGGTATTTTTTATCATTCCTTCGCCCTCCCCTCTACGTTTCTCCTTGTAAAATCATTTCTTTAACACATTTTTAATTCGAAATTTGCATAAAAAACGTTTTTTGCAAATATTTAAGCGTTTTGGGGCACCAGAAGATATAAACAAAGTTGAAAAAATTTGCATATATGTTAGTACACTTAAAAGACAACTTTTGCACCCTATGCCGATTATTTTAGCCACACTTTGAATTTTCGATCCACCCTATTGAACATGCCCCTATTTATAAATATGTGTTGTAATCATTTGCGAGTATGGAATTTTCCTTTACTTCCTGTTTTTTCACGAATTTTCCTGTTTTATGAGCCCTAATGCCACGTTTCCTCAGTTCTGATAAGTGAGTAATAGTTTATTCTTTGGAAATTTAAGACCCAGCAAATCTTTTAGAATTAGTATTAAGTATAATATCAATCTTTTAAACCATCATGGAAGTGAAAAGTTTTCTAATATAATATTTACCGCTACAAAATTTAGGTAATTTCTAAATGAAATTTTCTTGATGCATACTCTAATGAATCACTCAGAAATTGCAAAATGACAGTTCGTTGTATAAATGAAGCACTGTTCCAACGGATCGGAGTATAAATTCTGAGAAATTGTAGTTAGATGTCTTCAGGGATGGTCCACAAACGAGATAAGTAGAATTCTTGGGATTTATATATTCCGAAACGCTACGATATTCCACATTATTTCTAATTAAAGAAATAAATTTATTCCATCTGTAAGAAAGGAGAAAAATTACCAGAATAATGGCAGATTATTGTATTCTCATCATTTTACAACACAACTCTTTATTGCTCATAATTTTTGCGTCAGGCGCTTATATTTTTAATAAAATGATTCCTGCTTTTTCACTTTATGTTTGATTTACAGTAATTCCAAATAATCGATTCGGTTTTTGAGAACACTGTTTGCTTTATTGGTTGTCTAAGAGGAATTTTCGATGAATGAAAATAAATAATATGATATTTTGATCTTATTTATATTTATTCTGGAACCGAGAATATATATTTTTCTTTCTTTCTCATAACATTCCGAATTAAAAGGCGGGAAATTTAGTTTTATTATAAATCTTTATCTTGTGATTGAGTGTTTACGAGGTTGCTTGGAGAGCTTTTTCAATTTTCCCTTGGACCGTAAACTAAAGAAAGAAATGTGGTTACAAATCTGATTCAAATAAAAGAAGAATTCAAGCGCGCCAGAGTAGATAACTAAAGTGCATTTGAGAACAAGAACTTTCATTCGGCCAAGTTGATTAAACGAGAGAACTGAAAGAAGGCAGTTAAAGAGAGCAAAGAAGTGGGATGTTTCACAGTGTTAGCCCTCTGAAAAAATATTTCAAATTTTAAATAATTAAAGATATATAAGGTTTGTTAGTAGTTATTCTGTGTGAAACATAAAAATAGAATTTTTTCAATAATTTATACTGCAAATATTGATTATCACATTACTCGAAAATTTTGAAATTATATATTATTTCCATTATGTTTTTAAAATGGAATAAATGTGTATAATTCTACAACGAATTTTTCATTGAAAACTATTATTTTAAATTTTTTTACTTATTTGTTCAAATTTATATAAATTAGATTTAAGAAATTTCTCAAAGATAGTTATTTCATTTTTAATTAGATTTAGTAAGTGATACACTATATAATATTGAAATCCATGTGCATTTCATAATCGCAAGTAAAGTTATTCTTAGTTGTTCTGTTCCTTAATAATCGTCGGTGTTTGTGTGCCTGACCGGAAGCACCATTCCTTATTTTTCTCCCTAGGCCCTCTCCCTTTGGTAGAAATGGGACTCGGTTAAGCTTTAATGACTTTACATATTGACGGTGCCGTACCGAGAGCGATTTTACTTCAAAAAGTGATACAAATATATTAACGTTTTTCCAACATGTTCAGTGGCGCAGTGTGAGTAAGTGGGGCTCGGAAAAAATATGATTTTTTTACCCCAATCATCATTTGCTTAGGAGAGGCAAATGGCCCTTGGGGAATGGTATTTTTTTACGCGTGCTAATCATATTTTGCTTTAAAAATTGGTATAAATGCAGTAATGATTTGTCTCCGTAGCGCCTCTAAAACTGGCATCTGCGGCATTTATGCTTTCCCTACTCCCCGATCGCTACGCCGCTGATTAGGATCATTCAAAAATTTGTGAAATTTAAACTAAGCATCGCGTAGTAACAAAACTAACGTCACTGGATATTTGAGGGCATATTAAAAGCTGCGAAATGACAGCGGAACTAAAAAATTTACCTTGGAGTCAATGACCAAATGAAGCAATATTTTCTTATCGTAACAGCGGTAGAAACACGTGAATAAAGGAATTGATGAAACAATAAATTTGATTTTATAACAATAGAAATCATTGTTACAAATAGCGTTAAAAATGAATTTTGAACCGTTAATTGCAGTTAGAGAAAAAGTTGCACAAATATGAAATTGGTATCATTAAAAAGATATTTTTTTGTTATTTAAAGTGTTGTAGAAATAATTTTCGTACGATAAGTAATTCAGAAGTTACTCTCGAAAAACAAATAAAAATAGCTTAAATTTCGTTATTTAATTAAATAAATATAAATATAATTCGAATTTTAAAATTTTTACGGCCTTAGCTCCCTTTTGTGCTAATCAATCGCTGTGCCAAATTTAGTCATCGTAAGTCCAGCCTTGTGGGCGCGCATAAAGAACAAAAAAAAAAGGAGCACACAAACACACACACATACTTTCCTCTTTTATATATACAGATTAGAACTAGATGAAATCCCAAAAGAAAATCTTTCTGTCATTTTCTCTCTATTTTAACTAGCTGATAACTCTGCATTTCTCGGGATCCAAATTTTGTCAAAAGCCCCAGTCCGTTTATTTTCCTACAAATATTGTGGCTAACTTTCTACAACAAAAGTAAATGTCTTTTGAATACTTTCTTGTTGAATTCAAACTTTCAGACCTAGTCTTTACATTACATTACCAGCCGCCTTCGGCTACCTGCTCGAACGCCGGGAATATGATTTGAATTAAATCTTGCAACATTTTATATTCATGGTTTTAACGACGTAATTTTAAACTTCAGATTGCGGTAGATATTTAATACATGTTATTTTAGTAGCCTTGCACCTGTTTTTTTCATTCTCTACATAAATGTCCCGAATGGATTCAAATAACTGACTATGTCATGTAACACTTAATTGGACGTTGTCGGCGACATCTTTACCTTCTTATTTTTCATGCAAAATATTCATTCGATTTCAACAGTAAAAAACGCGTTGGGTGGTGTCTGCGTATCAATGAAATTTACAGACAGACAAAATGCTGAACCGATGGAGTTGAAACAGAGACCTAGTTGCACTCGGTCAATTAGGAAGCAAATTAATAATGTAAATGGAAAAAAACTTATACGTGAGATGCAACGACAAATCTTTTGTTTACCTTAAAAAACGTATAAAATGTATTGAAGTTATCATTTTCACTTTTTGATATACGAAGTACACAAAGCGAAAGTATCGTAACTGTCAAAAAATTCGAACGCGAGGGCTTCATGAATCTCCAAGATATAAATCTCCTTTAATCTGAAAAAGTGGTTGTTGGAATTATGTCTGTTTGTGAACACGTAACTCAAGCATGCACTGAGATAGAAGGATGAAATTTGGTTCGTGGTATTAGCAATAAATTCGTTGATTTTTGTCAAATTCGCGTTCGTGAGAAAGTTTTATGGTGAGTAACCCCAAGAGACAAGAATTTCGCTTATTAGCGAAACGCCGCACAGTGCAATATTGAATAGTAAATAATGGGGGGGGGAGAAAATTTTGAAAATGGTTATAAGATGTTCCTATACATTAAACCATAGAGTTAAATAGTTGTATTTCGTACTTTAACTTTATTTTTTACATT
The DNA here is from genome assembly GCA_013235015.1 of Araneus ventricosus. Classification (NCBI taxonomy): domain Eukaryota; kingdom Metazoa; phylum Arthropoda; class Arachnida; order Araneae; family Araneidae; genus Araneus; species Araneus ventricosus. The sequence goes on from BGPR01010624.1 coordinate 49,746, forward strand.
TGTACACCAAGTAAATTAAAACAACTGTTACAAGTAAAAAATTAATGCAAGTGAATATTTGAACAATCGCATCTTTTTCAAAGAGAGCAATCAAGTAAGGTCAGTTTCACTTCAGATTTTTGCATTGGATTTTATTCCTCGAAGAAAATGCCCAAAATCTATACGTTTTTGTATATACATTGTTGGCAGAAGTTTGAGCGAATATAAGACAATTCAAACATTCATAGAATTTTTTAAAATTTTTAAGAATGTTTAGGATTTAGTTGCACTTCTAAGGTCTTCCAAGCTACAATTTTTGTACCTAAAGAAAAGCTGAATCTCTAAGAAAGCAGATCCGAATGTATTTGCCGCTGAGTCTGGCTTAAGGACTTATGGTTGCACTTTTTGTTTAAAGTGGATGAAAATAATGAAAAGTGTTTTGTACTATTTCAATTGTTTAAAATACATTTAAATGAATTCGACTTTAAAATTTTTGTCAAGAAGAATGCCATGATCTGCATTCCTCCCTGAGAACTCTCAGTTCTTGAAGACGACACCTGAGAAGGAACCCTCATTTCCAATCTTTCGAACCACACCAGCTTAAGAATGTGAAAAATACTTCGAATAAATACTTGGTATTTTGAAAATAGGAATGTAGTACAACCAGATGAATGTAGATGATGCTCTTGTAATTGAAGAACAATTTCGTAGCATGGAAAATTTAATCGGAACTCGTAGATGTTTTTACATAGTCAACATAATTTTTTCATAAATCTAGATAGCGATTGAAGCGTTATGGTGTAGTTTAATAATAATTACTTCGAACAAGAAAACTGAGAGCTTAGGGGGGTAATCATTTGAAATTATATTGTCTTATTTATTTTATTAATATTCTTTAAATACTTTGGAGAAGAGCGTGCAACATTGGAATAATATTTATTTTGAATGTGTGTATTTTGAATTGTGAATAAGTATGTGAAGAACTGCATATGTAAATTGTATGCTATGTCTTAATGTAAGTATTTACGTGATTGTCTACAGTAGTGAATTTAAATTATCTGGAAAAGTTTGAAATAGCACAAATCTACAATGACAACAAGCAAATTGCGTCACATGAAATTTTGAATTTTTTAAAGCATTGACGTTTACTTAATAGAAATTTCCTTTGGCATCGAATACGCAAATTTTGAATAGAAAATATATATATATAGTCTCAGAAAAATTATGTGCTCAAAAGGAATTTAGCATGAGATTAATATACCTGGAAGAATAGCTTTTTGATGCATTAAATTACTCAGATTTAAACAAAAGCTCTCGTATTTTAAGTCGCAGCTTGAAAGAAGTGGATAACGGCACATAGAAAAAAGAAGCAGCATTTCTAAAGAGCAAGAAGGAATTGCTGAGTGCAAGGGTTTAGTCGTAAATTAAGCATGCTGGAATATTCTGACATGAGTGATAAGTTAGTTTTGAATTTCTAACATGATTTACAGAATTTTGAGAAATTTTTAAAAAATAGTCATATTTTCTCCTTATATTTTTAACTGTCAAATTTTATTTCCCGGCATCCAACGTTCTAATAAAGCTATGATTTTCAGTTTTTTTGTAGTAACAACAGAAATATTTATCTCTTATTTAAAATAAGAACGGTTAAAATATCTTTGTCCGTTAATTTTTAATAATTTTTTTCTTAAAGGTTTAAACAATTCTTTTCGAGTGAAGAACTATTCCGAAACGGCCAGTTTCTCCCTGGCTACTTCTGGCGCCATCTTTTGTAAATATTCCCTCCTCACTTTTTAGCATGTTTCGCCAGGAATAACTTGAAATAATTTCGCTGGATGCAAGGGTTTAGTCGTAAATTAAGCAGTGCTGGAACTTTCTGACATGGGTGATAAGTTGGCTTTGAGCTTCTAACGTAATTCGCTGAATTATGAGAATTTTTTTCCGTGATGAGCGAAAAGAGTTACTTTAATATCTGCGTAAAATTTGCCATAGCTATTCGCGCAAGCTCCAGGGGGTGACGAAGGGGGGGGTACTGTCGTG
>BGPR01010625.1:0-10942 GCA_013235015.1 Araneus ventricosus
ATTGGATGTTTATGAAAATAATAAATGCATTATGTTTCTAATAACTGATTGAACAATAGAAATTCCGCAAAATTTAATTCGTATGAACATCAACTGTTTTTAAAAGTGTAACCAAAATTTTGCACAATTGTATTCGGTGATATTTTGTATTCCATATATGAAATTACAAGAAAATTATTATTGCAATCTTTTAAAGTATTTATTTAAACAAATTATTGAATGGAATTCCTCAATTGTAGCATATATTAGATACCTTTTATAAGTAAGTATAAATGAAATTTTCTTTCTAAGAATGAAAGTTTTAAATTAAGAGTTTTTTGTTTTTGTTCGTTTACAATTTTTGATACATCAGGGTTTCTAAAATAATGTAAATAAGGGTGTTTATATTTCTATATATGTTGTAAATTTATGTTTGTAGCAGAAATTTGCATTTAATCGGCTCTGAGATATATATATATATTTAAATTGTTATGATTAAGATTTATGAAATTGATCATTCGTTTGTTTTTCTGTATACATTCATTACACAAGTATAATATTTTATTTTAACAAATTTTTGCAATTTTTTTTATTTTAAACAATTTAGAATAAGTTAATTGACATTTTGTAAAAGTTACAGGCTATTCTAAGGATTTATATCATACTAATGCTGAAATGAAAGTTTGAAATTCATATTTCTCTATGTTGTATTTTTGTTTATATACCATTTTTCGAAAGCCTAAGGCTTTTATAAATATTGAAGTAGGAGTGTGAAATTTTTTGTACATGTTCTGAAATATAAGTTTTCTGCAACTTACTATGAAATTACCTCTAAGATGTATAGTAATTTTTTTTTAAATGTTCAAAGTCAAAATTAATGCATTTTTGAAATTTTTGTGTGTTAAACAATAAAAAAAATTATAATAAATTAAATATTATCAGTAGGAGGAAATCCATAGCAAGATTTATGTAATATATTATTAGTTACCTGGAAAAAAAAAATTGTGAAAAAATCTGCATATTTAAAAAAGCCTTAGGGATTTTAGAAAAGTTAAAATTTTTTTAAAAAATTTAAATTTTGCAAAAACTTTAGAAAAAATTCAAAATTTTTTGTGCGAGACAGTTATAGAGTTCTCTTTTACATAAAATACAATTAAAATTAAATTCCAAATATTAAAATTTAAAAAAAATGTTTAGATGGTACCGTGTCGCCTTAACACCCACTCCAACCCAGCCTACCCGGAAGGGTGTAAGGCCATTACACGGACCGGGTGGGATACAGAAACCTTGAAATATATACATACTACAACCAAAATAGGGGTGGTGAAAAATTACAAAGGAATAACCATAGACAAATTATAAACAGAAAATCCCAAATAACCCATGCTACACACCACGAAAAAAAAGTGTTTTATGACAAAAGAAAACATGTAGGAAAAAAATTACATAGAAAAATAAAAAATAAAACTACAAAGGCCACTGCCTTTGTAGTTTTACTACACAAAAAAGTTGGCACACTTTGTAGTTGCCAACACAATGAAAACAAGCAAGCAGCATAATCAATCATATATAAATGTGATATTTTAATTTTTTTTAACTTTCTTAAATCCTTTTTAACGACATCTCATTTGTAATTACTTCTACTTCCATCGTAATAAGCGCACTACGACTTTCATTTCGAGTCACGAGTCTTTCAGGGGAAATTCCCTTCTCTCGGTACTTAAAATTTCTGCGCATTCCTATCAGCCCTTTTTGATTTAAGCATGTAAGCAGTCAACAGCATCGCGCCGCTCAGGCGTTACCTCTTTAATTCTGAACATGGATAATAGCAAATTTTTATTCTTTTGCGTACTGAAAACTAAACTAATTATCTTCAATGATGGAATAAAGAAGTTTTTTGCCTGACCAAAAAGTGTTACACTTCACCTTTAAAGCCTGATGTCACATACATATTATTTTATATTTCATGAATTTAACTTTTGAAGTAAAATGCAAATGATTTCAAGTTAAATGATACAGTGGAATCTCCCTATAACGAAATCGCTTGGTTCCAGTTGAAAAATTCGCTATAGAGAAAATTTCGTTAAACGGAGATTAGAGATTTTTGCAGTTATTTAAGTAAATGTAACAAACCTTTTAGTATGTGCGATAAGTTCAAAAATATTTCATTATGACTTTTAATTAAAAAAGGAAGTAATATTTATTATAATTTTGTTAAAATTATGCTAATTTTTATTGTATAAATAAAATGCTCAAAAGTGAAGACAATTCACCAATTTAGAGAATAATATGTATTAGTATGGATAAACATAAAATGCGTATTGTCACATCTATTTGCTGTTTCCACCCTCACTCCACCCCGATTCTTTGAATCTTGACCCGTAGAAATGTTGCTCCCCTGTAGAAACCCAGGTCCCCACAACTGCATTACCCTTCACATAGCATTTTATTGTTATGTGTTATCGCTGGAATGAACAATGCGAGTGGTTCCTGAAACAGGCACATGTGAACGATTTGTTTGCACAGAAATTAGCAACTTTCTTCAAAAATTACAAAAATCGAAAAGATAGAGGTCTGAAAAAATTCGTTATAGGGAGACAACCACTTTGTTATATGGGGAATATTTTGAATGTTATTTAACATTCCGATTAAAAATTTCGTTATAGGGAGCAAATTCGCTATAGGGAGACTTCGTTGTAGGGAGACTCTACTGTATAAACTTCTTAAAAAATGGTGCTCGAAAACAGCAAGATTGGAAATTAAAATTAAAATTGCTTTCTTTAACAATCATTCACACAAGCTTTATCTTTTTCCTTAAAGTTTCTATAAAATCTAAAACACATGTTTTGAATATTGTCGTGCAACTGAAAATTACATCATACGAAAGTTCATTTAATCAGCTTCTAAGATGGAAATTTTTGAAAAAGAAATTTTAAATTCGAATAACAGATAAACCAAAGCATATTTCGCCTTTAAAAACCATATAAATCCTACATTAATCACTTTCCGTTTTACAACAGTATCATTAACCACGAGCTAATGTCAACATTGTATATAAGCGTTTTGTTTAGCCGAACAGGGAAGAGCAAGTTACTCCTTCTTGTCCTAATTACTTAATGCCTATCTTGGTAATTATTCCTATAGTCTTGCTAAACCCTCCAGGAAACAGTTTAGAGAGATATAAGGGCAATTACTAGATTAGAGTATTTCAAACTAATCGCCTTCCCCCATGAGTAATTAGAATACGATCTTTGAGAAGTCACGAAAAGCTAAAAATTTGCTGTAGGAGGTAGAGTTGCGGATCATTTCGCATTTTTAAAGTCAATTAGAATTCCATTAGTTATGATGATTTGAATACCTTTCTGCAGAAGAGGGAGGAAAAGTCAGAGCGATTTAAAATGTTTGCCTTTGCAGATGATCATTTGAGACACCTTAGGGATAGAATTAGGATGTTTTAGGGTATGAATCCTCACTGGGTAGTGGGAATATTGACTTTATATTGCTTCTTGGAGGTAAAGTTTGAATAATTATTTTAAATGACGAAACAAGGTAGCCGAAAGTAGAAAGATAAGATTTTAATATTTTTGCTAAATTGCTGATATTGTTTATGTATTTAAAAGATATAAGTACAATCTTCTGGTTTTTATGTCTCTGAACCTACGCTGTCAGTCGCACTTTTAAAAGAGTTTCAATGAAAGTTCAATTTTTCTATTTATGTTTTTGTCCTACACAGCTTCTGAATAGCAAAACAATATCAGGAACTCAAGAGTCGGAACCCTTATTATTGCAACGTTTAAAAACTGATCTTTTGAGCAAAACTTGAAATAGGTAATTTAGACCTAGTTAATTTTCAACAATAAAAATCTATTCTACGTATCAAAAGTAACATTCCTACCTGGGGGCGCCACAAGTTCGTGTATATGAGAAGTCGCCGGATAAGTAAGCGGATTCTCGCTCCTGTTTGTGGGTATAGTAATGAGGGGGTGTCACTACCTCAAGTGTTAGTATATTCCAGTGAGGGTCCACAAACGCGATGCGCAGTAGGTCTTTCCGAGCATGACGTCTTATTGGAACAGATTTCGCAACTGTCCGCTTTTCTATGCGGTTTCGAATTAAAGAAATAAATTTATTCCATCTGTGTGAAACGTTAAAAATACCAGATTAATGGTTCGTTTTTGCATCTTCTTCATTTAACATCACAAGACTGCTTTTTATTGCTTATAAATTCCACGCCATACTTTTATTTTTAATGAAAGTGGATCACGGTTCTTCTCTTTTTGTTTTCTTTACAGAAATTCCAATTCATCGATTCGCTTTTTGAGAATACTATTTGCTTTTTTTCCTGTCTAATAGGAGTTTTTAATGAATGAAAATAAATAATATTATCTTTTTGGCTTATTTATATTTAATCGGGAGTCTGGTTATTATTTTTTTGTTTCTTTTTCCTCCTCATATACCAAATTAAAAGCGGGAAATTTGGTTTTATTATGAATATTTCTTGCTTGATTCAGAGGTGGATGTTTGATTGTTAAGGAGAGGTTTTATGAGATTTCCTTTTTTCGTAAGCTAAATATTAAAAAAAACAAACGATGTTGATGATATATATATATTGCTCGAGAGATTTTATTTAATATATGTTTATTATTCTGGGTGTGAAAATGTGATATATATATTAAAGATGCAAAATATATGTGTGTAATTCAATTACGAGTTGTGCGATGAAGCAATTCTGCAAAAAATAAATTATTTTTGCTCATATTTATCAAAAATTACAAGTTAATTTTAAGGAATTTTTGAAAGATATTTGATTTCATTTTTTATTACATGAAGTAACTAAAAGACTATTATTTTAACGAATGTGTAATTTATAATTGCAAGTAAAATTAATCTTATTTCTCCAGTTTTTTAAAAAAAATCATCCAGTGCCTCAGGTAAATTTGTTTTTAAAAATTATATACCATACGTCGTAATTATTTCTTACATGGAGATCATATCAGAAAGATCACTGAATTTTATTAAAATTTTCGATTAGACACTTAAAATTTTTATTCTTTCGTAATTTGTGATTCTTTAACAACGTTTCACAAAAAGTCAGGCTTATAAAACGTTTTTCGGTTGCTGATAAAGCTCTCGAATGTGATATTTATTCCGTTACGTAACACTGGGACGAAGCGATGTGCGTCCCAATGCGACGTCATCAATTTATCCGCTCTCTGTGAGCCTAACCTTATACTCTCAAATAACCTTGGTATATTCCTCCTTCGGGACTAGTCGAACTGTGATAGATGTGATGGTTACTGAGACTCTGGCCTCAGTACTCAAGCTATTGCAACGACTGTCATACAGTTTTACCCGGATGTTAAAAGAGGGCGTGGTGACTCATTTTTCTCTTAACAAATGCAACAGTCATTAGTTCAATATTCATTTTAATGAAATTGAAATCTGTTATCTCAATCTACCTCATTAAAATATATCAAAGCGCATGTGAATAGAAATCTTATTGGCCTTATTTATAAAAATATTTCTGAACTGATGTTATGCTGGAAGAACCGTGCAGATTTGTGCCTTGTATTTTAACTGTTTATACCCGGAATGTTGTACGGCTAAAGACAGAAGTTTCAATTGCAAATTTTGAAGGCCAAATTATTAGTCAAACATTTGTTTCAGACATACTTATAGAAGATAAAGTCTCTTCTTCATAAATGTTTCTATAGTAAAACTTCTTCATGTCCTTCTTATAGTATTATTTGAGAGACTTCAGGAAAAAATACTTTAAATGCGATCAAATTAAAGACGATTTGAAGAAATTATCTTCTTTTGATCTAAATTATAAGTTTTATGGTGTATTTGCTTATCTCCATTCTTTGAATTTATTTGAAACTAGAAAACCACCCGTCATGGTTTGAAGGGTTCAAATTGCCTCTTGATTCGAGAGATTTCCCTTCAAATTTGACGTGTTTAAATAGATATATATGCGAGAGAATTGTTTAACATTGATTGAAAACACATAAAATAAACATATGTTTTATGACAAAAAAAGTTTTTATTTACATATTACTTAAATATTTCTTTATTTAAAAAATCTCCTGGTAAACAACAATCCGTGTGAAGTATTTTTCGTTGTTTAATAATTTTCCTTGTACTTCAGATGTCTTTGTGTAAATTTTAACGTGATTGGGAATCCTAGACCTTGAAAGTGCAACATAGAGCTGTCCATGTGAAAAGACAGGCTCATCGAGGTAAATTCCAACATGATCGATAGTTTGCCCCTGCGATTTGTTGATAGTCATCGTGTAAGCAGGAATTAACGGGAACTGGTGGAGGTTGAGAGCGAATGGTAGGTTCACGTCACTGGTGGCTAATTTAATACTTGGCAAATAAAAAACATCGCCATGCGATTGCATTCAGATACAATTTGGCATCCAAACTATATCACGCGCATGATATACCACTGACGTAATTTACTACTTTCTATTAAAAAACGGAAATTAATTTGAAATACAGGATTAATATAATTTAAAATTTCTCGGGAACTATTAATCATAGCGAGATAAATTTTATATCAATCGATAGAAAATTTTATTTCACTGTTTTAGACCTATTAAATTTGGAATTTCAATGACAATCACTCTTTTAAATTTAATATTACTGAAATTTAGGTTATCTAACAATGAAATAATGCTGTTTAACACCTCGCAGTGCTATGGCGCGAGTTTTATTGTTGGTGACGTCAGAACGTTACCGGAGGATCTGGGCTATTATATTAGTAATACAGTACTTGCTCGCTTCCGCCACATCCACTTTCGAAGATTACCCTTGACAACAGTCAACTGTTCTCTTTTCTGTCCTGGTCTTTCTTACAAAACAAAAAAAATTATCGCCAGACAAAAATCGTAAACATTTAAATGGCAATCAAAACTATCTCTCACGTATCACTAAACCTTCACTTTTGGCATATAAATAAAGCAATACATTTTCTTAAATTCAAGGTGGCACTTAATGCTCAAATCGTACAACATATTTATAATTAAAGTATAAAATGTATCATCTTCTAACAAATTAGAGATGCTTTATGACATGTTTCCTATAGTAGTTTCTCTAATAGAATATCATTCTAATTTCCCCCCATCTCGTCAAGGTCGTCTTATCCAAAGAGCTAGTTGGGCAGAATCCCAGGGGAGCGATTGTTCCAAGGGAGACTAAAAATTTATTATACTTACTTTATATTAATTTTGAACTAAAAAAATTATTTAATTATATTTATAAACATGTTAACAGTAAAAACATGATTAGATTTTGTAACTAGTTAGCCATCTATTTTATAATGTTGGATAAGCATGTGTATCAGCTTAAAAATATGCACACAGAAAGCATTAGTCAGAAAATTCTAAACTATGCGTATAACAGAAGTTACCAACATTATCATTGATACAGTTAAGTAGGTATCTTTACACTGATATATTATATCATAGTAGTGTGCCAGATTTAATTCTTTTTAATTCTTTATTCATACTACAGAGCGCTATATTTAAGAATATCGTATGTTGTATTACAATTTGTAAAGTGTTGTGTGATTATTTTAAACAAAATAATACTATTTATACTGTGAGTGTTGTGAGTGCATGTAACTCTCAGAATTGTTTTGAATTTTTTTTTATATATACGTAATAATGTATAACAGTATGTATAAAATTGTTGATTAATATTTTATTAATAGCAGAACATTTTATGAAACGAAGAAAAGAATATTTTATTGCACGCCACTAGAATATGTGATGCACGCCCAGAGAATATGTGATTTCCTTTTGTCCATCCTTATGCGCCGCAATTGATTTATCATGTAAACTTTGTAGATGGACCAAATGCACTAAAATTCCTAATAAAGCACTGATGTACGCTAAATCATTCTAGCGCAGGGGGTTCATTAAAAAAATGTTTTGCAACTCATTATGGAAAAACATGACTTTCTTTAACGATCTTTCGATGGAATTCAAATATGAAAATTGTTTCACTATAACAGAGATACAGATGACATGAATTTTCTTGATCATCTAATTTATGAATTGTTGGCTGTTATAAGGATAAATTCAGTAGTTTTAAAGGATTTCACTATCTTTTCTAAATAATAAAATAATATTTTCTATTTTCATATTAAATCTTCATCCACAATTTTTTTTATGTAAAAGATGAGAAAATCATGGCTTTAAGAATATGGTCAATTTCAGTTAACCATTTGCTTCTTCTCAGAGTTTCTCGAATATTGACAATCATGTTTCCAATTGTGAAAGACTGCATAAGAGTCTAATGAGCAAAATATTGAATTCACATTCGGAAGAATAGCACTAAAAGGAAAATGCAAGAATTTCTACTTATGTACATGAAAATGATTGACCAGTTGACCAACATTTTTTCGAAGAAACTGAAAACTGATAACTCAAATAACACGTATCTGTGGTAATAAAAAAGGTGATGAGAAACGATGTTGCGCGTTTGAAACAACTCATCAATTTTCAAAACTAAATACTTAAGCCCGAATTGTTTCAGTGCAATTTGAAGATAAAGAATGTTTCAGTACATCATAATCGTGAAATGAGCTGCTCAGCGTCAAGCAAACCGAGAAAGAAATACAAGTAAGGAGGAAACAAAAGTCCCATCCGCTGAAATAATTGAAATAACAGGAACTGCGTGGAAAAATTAATTTTTTACTTCTGTTTGTGACATTTTTCTCTTGTTCTGTAGCACTCAATTCATGGCGGAGTGAGACAGCTGTTAGATTTTATAAAACGGCTGTTTCCAAACGATTTAAAAGGTATCTATATCTAGAGAAATTCAGGTATCGTGAAAAATCTCTGAGTGTTTTACTTCAACCTTTTCGCATTCTCCAATGCAAATAACCATTTATTATGTCAAATCAAGCATAAATGTACATGTGTGATATACAGCATAACATATATGACAGTATAACGATCTTGTCTGATTCGAATACACCCATACATGGACATTATTCCGAATGTAAAGTCAAGCACAAATGTTCCTTTTGGATTATACAGCTTAACGTACAACAGGTTCGTATACTCCCAATCATTGAGGCAATTTATAAACAAAAATCCAACCTGGCCGTTCCCCTGAGTTATGCAGTATAACGTTATTGACTCTTTCAGATATTTCCATTCATGGATGCTATTCATATTGTGTCCGTATGTTATGAGACATCAAAAAGTTCTCGAGTAGCATTAGTAAAAATACCTTAAACAATTTTCAGTTTTTCTTCTAATGTTTTGTTTCTGCATCATTTTTCATTTCTTGGAAATTTGTTTTTGCAGAAAAAATTCAACAAATAAGGTAGGGTGCCCAAATATCGCCTACTTAAGAAATTATTTAAATAAGAGGACTCATTCATGTGTAGTTTGTCTTAAAATTGTTACAATCTATTATCTGGACAGTTATTCAGAAACAAAATGAAACTCTAAAACATAAGTTTCACACTCACCACAAAAACTGTTTTTTGAGAACTCGGGGTTTTTTAATGCTAAAAACAGTGTTCCTAATATCGTATACTATACGTTCCTAATACGCCTATGTGTAAATTGGATTGAAATAAAGTATAACTTATGTTATGATCATACTTTCTGAATGAAAAAATTAAGGCACAACAAAATTAAAAGTACTACAAGACAGCATTTTTTGTACTTTTAGGAATATAGTTAAATATCCTTTTAACACTTTTCAACTAAATAAAAAATAAAAATAAAAAAACAGCTTAGGAGCATTGTCAGGTGATAGGACAACTAAGTATTTAAATTTTTTTTTTAGTACTGTGCCCCTCAAGGGGCTAGGGCGATATTGGGTATAACCTAACCCTCAAATATGGCGGCATCTCTCTTCGGAATCGTATCGTAAACCACAAAAAAACTGCAACCAAAATGTAGCCAATTATAGTCACTAGCACTACCTCAAATGGGAATGGAATGACTTGAAATTTAATAATTATACTAAATGTAATGAAACATGACTATTAATTCAACTAACACAAAAATCAGCAAAAAATCCAAGAAGAAAGACAAACAACACAGGTTCAAACGGCTTTCTCATACAACTACTGACTCTGTCGTTCCGGAAATGGCTACTATATAGCACTTTAAATCAAGAAGAAACCGTGGTAGCCTATATTAGGAACGTAGGCGATATTTGGGCCCCCTACCTTGTTACTCGAGGAAAGAAAGCTTCTGCTACTTTATACAAATTTTAGAAATAATTTCTTTAACATTTGAGGAAGTGAGGTTATTTAGTGTAGATTTTAGGAAGTAACATAGCCAAAGAATGCTATGACTCTGATTGAATGCTGTACGGACTCTTAGGAGATAATGGAAATCTGCTTTTGTTTATAATTGTTAATTAAGCATTTTGATATACCTACCAACCAAAAGAGAATTACCACCAGCCCTACCAGAGGATATGGACGATCCGAATTTTTGTAATCCAGGATCCTACAGTGGAGTCCTAAAAACCATCACCGGTCAAGTCCCAACTCATCCAGCAGGAAGTGTGATCCGTCATCGGATCACACTTCCAGGTGTGACTAGGTGACACAACAGTGTACTAGTGTACTGGTGTGTACTAGGTGACACAACAGTATACCCTCTTGGGAAACACGAACCCACATACTTATCCGTCAGCTTCTCATTAATGTACTCGTGATGCCCCCGTGGGAGGGCATTTTGATATATAGGGTGACTCAAAAAGTCGTTAACAGACTTTAAAGGTTGGTCATACTTACAGAAGCATGTATTTTTATAATAGAAGAAAGCATCTCAAACGCAAAGAGGACCACTACAGAGAGTTGCTACAGCGTACACAGGTGCATTCATATCAACATTAAAGTCAACATATTCAACAACAAAGCCTACGGTGTTCCTGAATATTCGGATAGATTCCTGGTTGAGAATAAGGATGTGGGTGTCGA
>BGPR01010625.1:10952-48707 GCA_013235015.1 Araneus ventricosus
ATTCGGATAGATTCCTGGTTGAGAATAAGGATGTGGGTGTCGAATATCCGAATGAAGGGACCTGGGGAAGATTCGGATAATATTTGTGAGTGAATTTCCATAATTTTAGATTAACCTGTTTTAATCCATTTCAGGTATGTTTTCGCAGACTTATTGAGAGTATCCAGAAAAAACAGCGAAAGCAATTTATAAGGCAGAAGAACTGTTATTTTGATAGCATCAGTAATGTTTTCATAGCAGATTTATTGGAATTATCCCGCAATTTGTATTATTTTGATATAATACAAACAAATATAATACAAATATATTTTGAAAACACAGATGATATTATAATAAAGCTATTTAACATAAAAAAAATTTCAAGCTGAGATGTTTCGGTCTAGATGTTCAAGTTTCCTTTCTTTTTTCCAGTCAAAGAACAATTCGACTACACTAATAGATTTCTGAATTCTTTTGCAAGATTACCCAGTACATTGTCGCGAACGGTACTGGAACTTCGCTTGATTTTGTTTTTATCTTTAAATCACGAACAAAATGACTGCGAGCTTCTGTATTGGCCACAGCTTATTTCTGCAAATGCATATGAATCGTATCCAAATTTAAGGCATTCGCGTTAGATTTCATTATGTTACACCACTTTTATATTTAAAAGCGGTGTTTTATAAATGAAGATGGAGGCATCGCAGGTAAAGTATTTCAGCGAAGTCACAGAACTTCATATAGCCAATTACTAATTTTAAAGAGTGGTAATTACGAAAAATATTTCAATAGAGATTAACCTTTTGATCATCACATTTGTTGTAAACGGGTTTAATGCCAGATTATTCACCAACAGTAATAAATTAATAAAAAATTATATAAATGACAGTTGCGTTATTTTATAAAACGCTTATAAAAAATTCTTTTCAAGGGTATTGTGATGCTTAAAGCACTGTTTTTAGATTGATCAGAATATACAAGGTCTCAAGTAGGGTTGGATCTACGAATTTTCACTCCTAAAGCACGTGTCTGTTTCAGCGCCCATCCCCATCATGTCGTACTTTCTAATAATTATATTACCCCTCACAAAAAATGAATTGTTGGACTTAGAATTATAGCATTTGACAAATAGTTACTTCTTGTGTATTAGGAGTTAAAAAATGGTTTTAAAAGTTTTTATAGATATTATTTTGTTAAAATTTAGAGCAAATCTTAATGTCTCTCATCATTAACTTTGTAAAATATTTTCGCACAATAATTAATGTTACACCATTTTAAAATTCAACTTTTCAGACATTCCCGTTTATTTCCATGTAATAATTTCTTTAATTTTAATAAATTTTCGAAATTAGTTTCAAACATAATTTTGTAATTTTTTTTAAATTTTATCCTCTGCAAAGGATATATTGTTGCGTTTCCAGGAGAATAAGAATTAACATAATCTCAAACAATCTCGAGTCTGGAGATTTCCTCACATCTGTTTCTAGAAAGGCGGATTTTATTTCTTCTGAAATTTAGATTTATAATAAAATATTAATATTATGTTACAAACGCGTGCAACAACACAGCAAGATAGTTAATAATAAAGTAATATTTTGATGGCTCTCGTATGACACAGAAAAGAAAGGTATAAGGTTTATTACTAATGCTTTAATGTATTTTATATACTTTTGATTTTTTTCCCTAAGCACGAATTGTTTCTGTAAATTGCGTGATGAAATACACATTTACAAAGAGAATATAACGACTGATGCAATCAAGTCTGACAAATACAAAACTTGATTAACTACTGACCTACCGCCAGGAGAAAAACCCTGAACAGGGTTGCCTCACGTAGACGAATCGAAGAAAGAAAGGAACCGGATATTAAATTAGCCGGAGCATTTGGCAAACTAAGCGGTCTTCGTAAAGAGAGAATTCGTTTTCGACCGAAATACAAAGCGAAATAAGACTTCCGCCGGTTCTATCTGCCCCAAACGAAATGGAACGAATCCCTTTTCTTCACCCCCAAAATGCAGTGGAATATCCCGTTTCCATAACGACAGCCACCAGGGTGTCTAGTGTCTAGGGCTTTTCTCGTGGCGGTAAGACAGTAGACCATGGGCGGAGAACCTGCACCCTTACCAGTATTTAGAATTTACATTGAAATAAGATATTTGTAATAAAATAAAAATTACAGTGTAATTATCTTTAAGATTCTGTTCGTGCAGGCTTTTGACAAACTTCCGAAATTTAAAGAAGCTTTGCAGTGCAAAACGGTTCCCCACCACTGATCTAGGCAAGAATATTGTCGTTCTACGATGTTTCAAATTTGAGGCTTCCATCTCCATAAATTTTTCTCAAGTGTTTTTCACTAATATCGCAAATTTAAAAATATCAGCCGCGTATGGCAATTCCGTTTGAAAATTTATATACAAAATATCTTTTAATTAATGTGGTGGTGGAAATATCTTTGAAATCGTCATTTTGCAAAAATATAACTGTAATTACTCCAATATGTCAATAGAATTAGATTGCCATCCAGGATAGTTTGTGAAAGAAAATAATAACGTAACTTATTAGGTTTCTTTATTTATTATTTAAGGGTTTTATAAAGAATAAAATTTAATTGGGTTTCATGCAAAATAAAAATATTTTTCACGGTTTATTTAATACCGTGTATCTTGTATTCGTTTAAAATTCTTTTTCTTTAAATTTCCGGAGAACATGCCGGCCATGTCCATTAAAATTTTGTTATAGAAGGAAATAATGGAGGCCATTTTTCCAATTATAAATCAATTAAAGATTTCTTTCGGTTGACGTGAATATCTGATCGGAGAGCAATTTCAAAATAACAAATTGGTAGGTCATTTGTAATGCCGTCATGGAGGTTGAAATATTTTAGGAAGGATAGATAATTTCTTAAATGTATGAGTTTTAAATTTGTAGCTATTCTTCGAATTGAAAGAAATATTACCTATGAAAATCAGAAAATTTGGTTATAAATCATAAAAATATACAAGTAAAATTCTAATATTTGTACAAAATTACTAGTTTTGGAACCGTAGTGTCTGAATTATAGCTCACGCAGCATTTAGGTCTTTTTGTAAATATCTTTTTTATAACATTTATTTATTATTATATTTATTTTTATTCATCATATAATTTTTTTGGCAATAGTGTAAAAGCTCGATGGTAATTTTTGTTTTTGAATTTGAATTATGGTTTGATTCCGATGTTGATAGATCGTCGCAAAAGCTTAAAAATACATGCATTTGAAATGGAGTATTCGGATTTCTTGTTTAATATGCTAAACAAACTTTTGTTGCTTCTTTCAAGATTAAAATAGCATGAAGTCAACGTATTGGTGAATCGTTCCTGTAAATAAATAAAATGTCGATTACCGACAGAAACGAAAGTAAAGTTGAACTTTACAATGTGAGTGTAAAAATACCTTTATTTTGGGTAGAGAAACCAGAAATATGGTTTTATCAAGTATAGGTTCAATTCACAATAAACTGTATTACTACCGAAGAAACAAAATGTAACTATTTAATTTCTCAATTGGATCCTAAATTTGCCGAAAATATATGCGATATCATAAGTAGTGATAGCCAAACTAAATATTCAGATTCTAAAAGTGGAGTGGAAATGCGAGAATTTAACGTTTATTCACTGGAATGGAATTAAATTAGGTGATTTAAATCCTTGTCAGTTATTACAAAAATTAAGGTGTGTATCTACATCAGATGTTTTTGAAAATTTGATTAAAACTTAATGGCTTGGAAATTTATCTTAATCTATCAAAAATTATTTTAATTGTCATTAAAGAAAATATTGATAATTTGGCGATTATGGCTGACAGATTTTGCGATATGAGCCCTAAAACCGAAATACGAATAATATTCACAATTCTTCAAACGAATTGTTAGATAAAATTAAAAATTTACAGCAGCACATTGTTGAATTATACGTTCGTACTCGGTCTAGATCAAGAACTCGGAATAAAAATTATTTTCGCAATAGATCTTGATCTCCATGTAACCGGCGCAACAATTTTTATCACAAAGGATAATTACGTTACTTTCATTCTCGATTTCACGTTAAATGTTTTCTGGAGAAATGTCAGCCTCCTTGCAGTTGGAATCAAAAGCCACAAGACAATAAGGGAAAATCCAATCTGTTGTAGGCTCAGCGACAAACTCTGCTGCAGAAAATGTAAAAGATTGTACCAAATTTGGTTTATTCGTCCGTGAACGAAGATCTAATTTGCACTTTCTCGTAAACAGTGGAGCTGATGTTAGCATAATTCCAGCTACGTCTCCAAATAAAAAGAAAGCAGAATATAAATTATATGCTGCTAATGGCACAGAAATCTCAACTTATAGTATAAAAATGTTAAATTTTGTTTTCGATGGTGATTTTCAGTTTCCGTTCATAATTGCTGACGTCGAAAAAGGTATTTTGGGAGCTGATTTTCTTCACAAATTTAACTTGCTTACTGACATTAAAAAGAGAAAATTAATTCATGGAATTAAAAATCTCTTTGTTCATGGTGATATAACTGCTATTTCAAGTGATAATGTTGTAAGCACATTGAAAAAAATCTATAAAAATTTCCAATTTACTCTTAAACTCAACCGGGGAGGTGCAGCCCGACATACTGCAAAGAATTGTTTACTTATAACTTTACTTATCACCCCTACTCTATTTTTAGTTCAATTAAATGGAATCGTCCTGTAGCTTCTCATTTTGTGATCTTGACTACACGCATATATTTCTTTAAGTTTCTGTTCCTGCTTTTTTTAATATTCCGGTTCTTTGCTGCCGCATGGTCTAGAAGACCGCACCTTCCTGCTAGTGTTCCAATATTGTGAAAGATTTTGAGAGTGACATTGTTACTTAGACCTCGGAATATCATCCAACCTTAAGGAGGAATTTTTGAGGATAGATCATATTTGACTAATACTGAATTATCTGAATTTGAAGATGGAGAAAATCAACAAGAAACTCGACCTCTTTAATGTAAAAATTTCTATTATTGAAACAATCGTTTTAAGTGGCCATTTGTCTCAACACAACGAACTGTTAGAATTCTTGCTCATAATATTATCCTTTTTCCAGAATTGGCCTACAGGCTAATTTCTATAGGTTACTAGATATGAGTTCTATAAATTCATACATTTTGTATCAAAGTTATTCCGTAAACCCTGTTATGAATAGAATGCAGTTTTAAAAGCCTTCGCAGGAGAATTAGTTATTAGGGCGAGTTGAAAAAGTCGAAGTGTCTTAGATCTTTTTGCAGTAGTGCAGAAAAGTTGCGAACTCGCATCATTAAAAAGTGTGCAAAATCTTATGACTCGAATTTATATCTTCTGTCGCCTCAATGGGCCAATAGTTGTGAAATTGGACTAAAAATAGTTAAAATTCAAAAATTAATAAAAAATCACAGATTTCGTTGATAGGTTTGAGGCGATTTTCAAAAGTTACTATTTTTTAACAACAACAACTTTACAAATTTTTAGAATTATAGATTAATATCTTCTACCACCTCAAGGGTGCTGAATTTTGGAAATTAAAATTTTTAAATAAATACACGTTTCACTTACCTCATTATAATGCGAATAGAAACTTTATTCAACTTTTCAAACATACAAATTACAAAAGCACTATTGTTTGTAATTTTTTGACTCATATTTTGACATATGTTTTCTGGATTCTAGCGTAGCTCTGATAAATTCATCCCTGTTCTGCGGTCTCCAGGGACGAGTTTCACAATCCTCTCAGCTACTTGTGTGTATGACGGAAATTTAATAAAGTCCAAGCCGTCCATTTGCACATCGTCCTGTACCATCGTCAAAAGTTCATGAGAACTGATCTGTCTGAGAACTGGAGACGATGTGACTTAACAAGTTTCCCAGTCAATGAGATCTACGTAGTCTGTAGCTCCAAAGTTACCGGCAGGAATAAAGAGTCTACGAACACAATTTCTATCTGGCCTTGATAATTCGCCGAGCTGCAAGGGTTCTAATATGACATCTATTATGAGTTAACATTGCCAAAAGCATGTTTTCTAGAGCCGCAAAGTAAGAGGATGTTAGAAATTACTGGTCGAATTATGTCACGATACTTCTTAGGCAAGTATCAAGATGAGCTGATGAAATGCCACAAGTGTCCAGCAGCGTCCTTTATGGAATGTTGAACCTTGATTCTGAACTATAGGGGTGCGTAGACTCAGAATGAATACAACCAAAGCAGCTTATTTGATAAATCTGTTGATATATAAAACCTCAATATTCGATTTACAATTGTTAGCCAGTGGGGCAAATTTAACGTTCCCGGTTGACGTTCCGCTAGATCTGAAAAACAAGCGCCAGAACTAATGGCTGTACGAATGTATAAGACCAAAGAGCATCACCCCGCCCTGCCTAAGCAACCGGGTAAACAACTGAAAGACCGGTCGCCGCAACAGATGGTCGGCCATTGTGGTTCCTGCATAATAGCCCCCATTACGAGGAGCTCATGCAGCAATCCCCCGTTTTACCGGAGTACGATCCTTCTTCGGAAGTGGGCCCAAAGAGCGGCACCACCATTATTGTGCCACGAGATTGGTTGGCGAGAGCCTGCTTACTTATACGGCAGCCTCTCCTCCGCGCACTCACGGTGCCCCCCCATATACAATATATAATACAAATATATAATAAGGTATACAAATACAAGGTATACAAGGGGTATACAAATATATAATAAGTCTTTCTGATCTTAGGTTGGTGGGATAATGCCTGGCAAGTGGAATTCAAGGCTATTAAAAGCAACAAGTGGATGCTTCTCGCATTCTTTCAGGTTTCGTCCAATGTCTCCTGTGTAATACAAGGGATCAGAAGACTTGCCGTCTATGTACTCAAATAGATGTCGTAATGGCAACTCGTTGAAATGAAGTAAGCATATAATCTATTGGATTGACAATACCGAAAATGGTTCTTTATTTTCATCAGTTTCGCAACCCATACGCTACCTCTTGTGAGCGCAACACCTTATAATGTCTTCGGGCGTTGGGGCAGCGTACGTGTCAAATCCTTGGGTGCTCCAAAAATATAGCATTTCAAGGTTTGCCGTCGTGAAAAATGTGACTCTGATAATTCCGCCATTTCGTATAAGGACTGCAGTTGCAAGTGCAAAGAATCCACGGTAACTGAAAAGTTATTACTAATGCTTTTTAAAACAAGTTACAATTCTTAGAAATTAGTCAGTCGAAATTAGTGGCGGAAAAAATAATTCAGAAAGGCACTAAAAAAACGATCAGGCGACTTTTTGGTGTTGAAGAGAAAGCAGAAAATATTAACCTTTTGTAATTTGTATCCCTATTAACACGAGATATTGTACGACATCTCTACGACGTTGTCCGGTATTCTGAATGCCGTACAATATCGTGAAGATATCGTAACAATATTTCACAGCGTCTTGTGCTATTAGGGATGTTTTTAAGGTTGGATAAAGTTTCTGTTCCTATTATAATCAAGTAAGTGAAACATGTATTTATTTAAAAATTATTCAATTTACAAAATTCAGTGCCGTTGAGGCGGCAGAAAATATTAACCTTTAATTCTAAAATTTTGTAAAGGTGTTGTTGTTAAGAAATAGTAACTTTTAAGCACTACCGCAAACCGATCAACGTAATTTGTGATTTTTTAAATTAAAATTTGAATTTTAACCATTTTTAGTCCGATTTTCACAACTTTCGGCCCATTGAGGCGACAAAAGATATCAATTCAGGGTTATAAGATGTTACATACTTTTTAATGATCGCAACTTTTCAGCACTTCCGCAGAAAGATCTAAGATACTTTGACTTCTTTGACCCGTCCTATTAGTTATCCCCAAAATAAGAAGAATTGGAATTCCAAGAATAAATCAGGAATCGGAAATGATAATGAAGCGTATTTTAGGAAGTGATACGGAAGTCCATGAGATATTGATGATTCTGGAAGACCATCAAGTTGGAAATGAGAAAATATGTAATATATGTCAACCAAAGAAGAAAAGGAAAATTTCATATTTATGTTTATTTTGTGAAAAACCTGTATACTTAGAATCCACTTGGAAGTTGTATTATGTTTGTGCGCAAGAATCTGAACTGAAATAATTGCGTGTTTAAACAAGTATCATAAAATGAAGCTAAATGAATCCACTAAATCTGTAGAGGAGCGGAGGATAAAGACAAACACGTTATGTGAATTATTACGATTCTTAAACTAATTGTCTTTATTCTTAAATTATTAACTATTCTAGCTACTAACTATAGATAAATCTTTAAAAAACGTCTTTATTCTTAAATTGTCAACTATTAAAACTATCATTAAATCTCAAAAAATTGTTTTAGTCTTAAATTGTCAGATAAAATAAAAATGTATGCTACTTTTCCACTGAAAATCTAGTTTTCCATAATTCTCCATAGAGTTAACCTGTGTATCTGGTTTAGGATACTTTGACTTTATTTCTACAAAAAAATCATTAGTAAGAAAGGTAGTAAAGCTATGTCTTTTCCTGAAATATATATTGTACTCTGATAAATATGAATAATTTAGTAAAATTTGATAAGCTTTATATTGAATAGTTTAGATCCAACTGGCCTTCAAACCTTAGGCATCCGGTTTTATCCCACTTTCCCATATCCGTGCAAAATATCCACGTCATAAATTTTTTGGTTTAATCTGAACTAAATACCAGCTGTCTAAAATTTTTTGATGTTGGAAAATAAATGCGAATTCAAATTTCGAAGAGGATTTTTAATTTATAAATTACAAATGTTCGGCTTCTTCTAATTTGGTTTTATCGCTGTTTATAGATTTCTACACTCGTAGAAAGTATAAGACAATAAGATAATTTTGCGAAAACATTTCTTTCCTCCGATGTGTCTATGATTCTTATGATCATGGCATGGCCATCATAATGATTAGAAAAAGTTTTTGATTAGTTTTTTAAAGAAATACTAATATATTTAAAAGGAAATTTCAAGAATATTAAGAGCTGGAATCTAGTGTATATTTGGTAAGTCCCTTCCAAAAACTATTTAATATTCTTGACACAAGTTTTAAAATTTTGTTGAAAATTCCCTCATCCCTTAAAAAATTATTGCAAATATTTTCTTCAAAAATTATTCGACAACATCAGACGAGTTTATCACAAAGATATTTCAGATCCTTCTCTGTGTTTGAGATATTCCCAACCTTCCCAATTCTGCTGAAAATTCGTTAAATGTATTCAACAAACAAATGTCATGTGACAAGTTTAATTTCATTTATAAAAATTACTTAGCGTTAAAATTTACCGCGCAATTCATGGCGTAACAATTGATTTTTAAAAAATTGCTTTGTAATCGCAGCTTCTGCTAGGACTTGAAGGCGCTCATAATATATTTCATTTCGGTAAATTCCACCACTCTCATTCAAAAGCGGAGTTTTTTAAAAGAAAGCATTGTATTTTCAAATGCAGCTGCGTATTTCAGATGAATAAGATTAAACATAATCTCACACACGCCAGCTCTACAAAGTTCACACTTGAATTCTACGTCTGTTTTGGTACCGGTCCTCACTCAGTCACACCCTAAAATTTGGAGACTTGGACCTAGGTTTAAGATATTTTACTCAGACTAATTTCATGAGATTAGATGCTGCTACGAAAGGGCTTTTCAAAATTTAAATGCCAGTTTTATTTTAACTTCCAGCAGGTTCACCCTCAGTACCGAAATGAAAGGTCGTGTGTATTTCCTAATTACGCTAATGTACAATATCAATTATTCAAAGGGTAATTATTAAAATCAAGTTTTTATTTGGTAAGAGTTAACGAGTAGAATTATTTTAAACATTTTTTTTATTTATTTAGATAGGGATGGAATCAATTTTAGTATAACACACAAAAAAATATTAAATGACCGAAAGAATTACCTGTATGAATTGAAAAATAAAGTAAATGAAATTGGCAAAATTTCAACTGAAACATTTACATTTGTAATATGAATCTGTAAAGACAATATGGAAGGAAAAAACAATTGAAATTTTGATATTGAAAGGGAAATGCCAGTTTCTTGGTCATTTCATTGCAACGATCGTACATATCTATGAAAGAAAAATGGCAGATTCGCCGATTCCTATTAACACCTCGAATTCCAAACGATGACTAACAGTTCATCGAAAGGAGCTGGAAGAACAGCCAGCTTTTTACTTTCTTACATGAAGTATCGAAAGAGAAAGTATTCTAATGGACGAAACAATAGATCTTCAGATGTTGATGGATACACACGTTTCAAAACTCTCAGAATTGAATCTTTTTTCTTTTTTTTTTGAAATTACATCTGTCTGTTTATAAACACGATAACTGAAAAGCTCACAAAATTATACAAATGAAATTTACTATTCGGTCTTTACACCAAAATTGTTGATTTCAATCAATTTTTTTTTCTCTTCTGCTCATCCGAGAGCAAATCACCAGGAAAGCAAAGAAACGCAAAGATCTTTACAAAATTTTAAAATTTACTTGAATTTACTTGAAAAAAATTTTAATAATATGGTTTAAAATTTACTTGAGCTTTTTAAAATTTACATGATGATCCCTTTCTAGGGTCGTTTATTTCTAGTAAGAGCATAATAAAATAACTTTGGGATTAAGATTAATTTAAGTAAAGAAATTCATTTGTCTTATACAATTATATTAATTTATGATAATTAATTAATAAATAAATAGATTCGAGGCATTTTTTTTATACTTTGAAATTGGATATTGGAACGCATAGGATATCGTTTCTTCGAAAAAATTTTTGAGAACTTTATAACCTACTTTGAATCTTTAAAAATTGATGAATTTGGTTGTAAGTATACTTACGACGGCCCTAAAAAGAGTTGATAAAAAAATTTAGTGTATAGTTTTATCATCAAAATTATGGGTGCTTATCAAATGCTGGCCTGAATTCGAAAAGAGGTTAACCGTCTGTCGATCTTTATATTCGAGTATGATAATAATGTGAAAGCACAGGTACGCAACTATTTAAATAAATCTTATTTCATGCTGCATTTTTGAACAAAAGATGCGGCAAACTTTAGACCCAGCCGGTCGAAAGAAGAGTCTTCCAAAACCCACATTCTGTTCTTTTCCTTATACAGTGAAGCACAAATCGAGTTATATTGTTCCACTATAGGCGAAATTCGGAAAGGGAGGGGAACACTCCCGTTTATCTTGTCACACTTCCACTTTGCCAAGTATCCGTCTGCACAGATAATAAAATTCCGACTAATCGTGAAGGTCACGGTTTTGCCAAGGATGAGCAGTATTCATGGTTCAGAATTATTATATTTATTATCGACTTTATCTATATTTATCTTATCTATATTATCTTTATCTATCTATATTACCATCTTTATTAAGGAGTATAGGAGAAAGTTTAGTTGAGGTCACTCTCTAGTAATTATAAATACATGCCACTTGATACTTGATAAAACTTATTTAAAAATTTTCATCTGTACAATATTGTACAAAATTAATCCGCATATTTTTTTCGAAGAGTTACTTTCAACAAAAGAAAATGAATACTCAATAAGCCATGCATATTTCTATCAAGGAACATGAAACGAATCGGAAACCAACAAACAGCCAATTATATATATATATAAGAAACAAGAGACAAAAGAAAAAATTCAAAAACATACAATCAACAAAGGACAAAAAAAGAAGATAAACATTTAATAAATTGAAAAATATCATGACGACCCGCTCGTCAGGAAGAGAAGCTCTCCTATGATATTAATGAGTGCTTTTTTTCTGCTAACGACGTACGAAAACCGTAAAAATTTTGTCGCTATCCCCCTATAAAACAGTAATATTCATAAAACAATAAAAAAGAATATATATATATATATCAATGTCATGAAAGTCAAAAAAAGTTGAAATAAAATGGAGAGACTGTAGTAAATCGGTAAAAGCGTTGCATTTCGGTTTCAGCGGTTGCGTTTGTGTTATATATTTTTATATTATTTTATCTTCCCCTTTTATATATATATTCCACTTTTGTTTATTTTCTCTCTTTAAGAACTTTCGGCTTTTTCTTACCGCAGATTTTTTTCTTGACATTTTGTTTTATGAATGTTTATGTTGTATATGTTGCTTTTACAATTCTGCTATGTTTGTTTCTTATTTGTTATATATATATATATATATATATATATATATATATATATATATATACAGTTAATATTGCATTGTTATTACATAGAGCTACAAGATTTGGAAGTAGCTTCTTCCATTATCTTGTATATTATCTTTGCATTAAGTAAAGAATTTGGCAAAATTTTCATTAGAATTTTTATTAATTTATAATTATCGGAAATTTTAAGTTTTTCATAACCTTGACAATAACTCGTATTTCTCTATTTATAACACTCAGAACTCTCTTTACTTCCACACCTTATAAATATATCTATCCCTCTTACACTTTTTAAACCTGTTGTTAAGGAAAATCATTAAAACTCTAATGGCAAATTCCTGAACCTAGACCTAGAAAATTTCGTACGTAGTTGCTTCTTGGATCTAGTAGGTTTACATTAAGTAAAAGATTTGCAAAATCTCTTTAAATATCTAGTTGCTAATTAAATATAAGTTTGAATTTTAATTTTTCTGATTTGAAGACAAATGCTGAATATCTGATATTTGTATTTCTGCCACTCTTATACATGTAAGAGCAGCTTTCAACAAAATAATATGGACGCAGTTGGTTGAACTTCAGATCAGTAAATAATTCTTTTATAATAGGATTTATTATTTTGAAAAGTGGTATTCTAAGCAATATATCTGAATAAGGACTACCTTGTTTTAATAAAATGAGAAGGTAGTGAAAAAAATAATCCTACTGGAAGTATAAGTAATTACTAAAAGGAAATAGAATTTAGAGTAAACTAATCTTATATGCTGTCCAATAAATATTGGTACGAACTTTAAGGGGAGGTGCCATAAGAAAACAACTGAAATAATACAGTAACATGGGTGCGCAAACGCCATCTGCAGGCAGCAGTGATAGCATTAAAATAAAACAGAGCCCAAAATGCCGATAACTTCTGAATTTAATCACCAGCATGGAGCTGAAATTTTACTTTCCTCGAATACGAAGCATACAGAGAAATGCATTGTAATCTCGAAAATCTGAACTCGAGAGGATTTTGGATGAATCTCCACGTGTTAGACCTCCTCTGAGTCCGAAAACAAATTCCTTTGGAATTATGTCTCGATCCGTGTGTCTATCTGTCTGCTTGAACAAGATAACTTAAAACTATTAGAGCCAGAGAGACGAAATTTAATATGTGATCTTCAAACATAATTTGGTAGGTTTTTACTTCATTTCCTGACATAATCCTGTCAACGTGAAGTCAGTCTGTCTATCCGTTCTCATGTGTAACACTATAACTCAAAACTTAAATTAGCTAGATAGATAAACCTGACATAAGATCAGTATGAATATAGTATAACAAATTCAACCCTTTAAAGGATAAATGCGCAAATTTTTCATCTCATAGCGTGCCATATTTGTTTTAGAAATTAATATATTAATTTTTTTTCGTCCTACTAACCTGTTCAGCTTTTTTTTTTTTCCTTGATTTAAAAGGCTAAACTCTGTGTTATATTTTTTTATGTTAATATGTGAGTGGGCAGGAAAATGCTTGACGCCTTGACTTCAAGGAATAGTCATTGTCTGCTGAGTCTTCTGTCGGAAAATTCTATATGTTTCTTTCTCTCTGGAAAGCCTGGAAAGTATGCCTCCTTCGAAACTGTCCTGAAAACGGGGATTGTGAGTACTGAGATTGAGAGCGATCATCTATATTGCTATCACTTTCTCTAGCATTCTTGCTGATATTTGGGTTTCACTTTCACTACTATGCCGTGATATATCTGCATCATTAATGTCCGTAATTACTCTGCCTTATCGAATTTCACAAAAAAGATTTAGATTTTGAGAGCGAACTATTTATATTTTGTTCATAGTGTTTTACCTCCTCTGCTCGATGTTTTCGCGCTCTCCTTTCAGCTGGCCCTTTCTTCAAGATGCTGATTCCGCATTTTAACATCATCAGAAACTGAAGGAGATAAGACTAGAATTTATTTCATGTATTCGTCGTAAGGAGAATTGAGATAATCTCTGGCCTATTGCAAAGAGTCTGCTAATTTAGTAATCCTCCTGGCAAATTGGAGCCAGGATTATTGAAAGAGCTTGCAAAATGACCTCAGGATCTTGCACACAAGCCTGATTACCCTCAATTTGCCTACTAAATATCTTTTCTTTACTCTGTAGACGCTCTTGTCGTTGCATTTTAAGGACCCCATGTTCTATTGTAAAAAAATGATGTATTTAAATGTCTGACTTACGCTTAAGTTAACAAACAACTTTTTTTAGAACATCATCCATATCATCTGAGTTTTTTTCAACGGAAGATCTGCCATGTATGGGTCGCATATAGGCATTCTGTACTGAGCAGAGCACCACAACTTTGAGAGCTCTGATTGACAAGGAATCTGACGCCACTCTTCTGCACACTGCATCAACAGTGAGACACGCGTATCTTGTTTAAAGTTCTTCCATATTTATCCATGAATACACATCGGAAACACTTTTAAGGTTGCTTCTGAACGATGGTTTCATTTTAACGATTTTAACAACTTCTGTTTACAAAAAGAAGGGGAAGATTGGAATTTGAATAGCCATAGCGTATTATACAAAGAATATTTCACCACGCTAGTTGAAAGAATAAGGCAGAGCTTGGTCAAAGGTAAAACAAACAACAAAGCATAGTTCCGTCAGATTTCGGCTTGTCCAATCAGAGCCCTCCAGTTAAGCAATGGTGCTCTGCTTGGAGTACAATATGCCTATATGCGTACGGGTCTTGTACACTATCAATCTGCTGAGGGTCGAACGTCTTCCTTTCGGCAGGTCATCAGATATCGTTCGCTCCATTTTATTATGGCTTATTATAATTATATCCAAGTCAAATAGCGAATTTGTTGTCCCAACATACATGATTTTCATGTAACTAGCTTAAAGACTATATACATATTTTATAACGTATGGAACAGCGTATTACCTATAAAGATTGCGTATGTATAGTGCTGCAAAATGCTTGACTTTCAATCTAATTTCCTGCATCCTCTTATCTAACAAAAGCAATCTCCCGCAGAAAATTATAGCAAGCAATGGACAGACAAGTATTTAGATTTATAATACCTTCGGTAACTGTTTCCAACTCCTCTGATCTCAAGACCATTAGAATAGAGGTTCCAAAAGACGGGAACGCCTGAGTTACTCTTTCAAAGATAAGAGAAATCTACTTCCTCTTAAAACAACACGACAGCTGGCACTGTCCGAATTCTAAGACCCCTTTCCCTAGCCCATCTCGGGGAGCTACTCTAAGGAAGAGCGCACGAGTTAGGTGTTAAATCAATCACACTCCAACGAAAGGGGGCTGAAATTCTTACAGTGATATTCAGATTGCTCTGGACGGCCGCCGTTTTGGTTTGAAGGGACGCTTCGGACATTCCCGTATCGATAGGAGTTAAGGAAAATGGCAAATAATAAAAGCCGGAGGAATATACCAAGCAGGGGCCATAATAAATATAGTAAGTGTTTTGTGCGTCTTAGCGTGACGAAAAACTAAATATGCATTTTAAAACACATTTTTTTCGACCGACTGGAAACAAAAATTTGATACAGATCTATAATTAGGTTAGATGAACAAATACAAAATTTTATTTATCTAAGTCATAAAATTTCCGCTCCCCATATGCATACAATACAGACCGCCAAAACAGTTAATGCTTTGAAGGATTTTATTCAAAATTTGGTTGCATATCTACACCCTGGATGATAAAACTGTGCACCAATTCTTTACATTTCTAGCTATTTAAAGTTTCCTGAGTAATTCTGTTAAAAAAAACACGAACAGGCAGGACTTCCCTTTGACTGATTTCCTGCCCGAAATTTGATAGAAATCTACAAATATGGGGTAAAGAAATGACAGAAAATTTCACCCATCTAACTAAAACCGTTTTGAGTTATCGTGTCTGTAAGCAGACAGACAGACATAATTAAAAATGTGTTTTCGGGTTCTGGGATTTCTAAACGTGGAGATCTGGCTTAAAATCTCGATTTTGAATATTTTATCGATTGCACATTTCTCTTGAATACGAGAATAAAAAATAACAACAAACAAATAATCTGAGATGTTTGCATTCTGACATCGATATAGTGCGAAGGGTATTTTAAGACGTAAATTCGTTTGCATCCAGAAACTGGCATTAAGTATTCTGTGTATAAGCATTTCGTTGGCATCCATCAGAAAACCAAATCATTTTTGGGGAGGAGGTTGGATGTTCGTTTATTAATCATATATACCTTTTAACACCCACTCCAACCCAGCTGCCATCTGTAGGTGCATTTGTCGGGAGGGCCTGTAAGAGAAAAAAAACATATAACCTCCATTCCGTGGTCGGCTGCTAAGGACTTGACAAATGATGTGTTGAACTTGACTAGGCAGATATTGATAGCTGAACTGGATTCTATAGGAAATGAGAACAGAAAAAAAAAAAAAGAAAACACAAGATAATCTTTCGGTAATTACAGCTGAAGGATGGCAGGAATTGCACATGTCAGGTCTTAAGGATGAAGGGTCGGAGAGCTGTTTAGGTCCCATTCATTCTTCGGAGAAATGAATATCCTTGTTGTGAGGTCTCTCAGTTTTTTCCATTCTGCAAGGCCTGTTTGACGTTGGGAAATTTTGCCAGGATGAGCTGCATTTGTCTTTTAAAAATCAAGAGGTCAGCCACCCTTCCTTGTTGATTTGAAAGTCTGCAGGCAGTGGGATGCTCCACAAGCCCTGAGAGGGAGGGAGGCCAATCCTGTAGCCTCTGGGAAGCTGTAGCAGACTGATTTCTTGGTTCAGTTGCTCTTTCTGCAGTGGTACTTAGCTGCTCTCTCTTTCAGTACTGGAGGCAAAGGTTTTATCTGGGAAAATCTGGGCAGCCCCTGGTAAGACGGCTGTGTGGGGACCCCACACTTCATGCGGAATTCCAAGATTGATCCTCTTGTTCGGGCACGTTCTAGAGTCATGCCCTCGGCGAGCGGAACGCATTTGACAGTCATCTTGCATCCAGAACTATGATTAAATTTCTGACAGTAAAAACACTGCCCCTACGGTTTTTCTTTCATATTTCTCCACTCTGATAATAAAGTAGTTGAGATTGTCCAGATTGTAAATATCCTTTAGATTGTCCGACTTCAGTAGGTGTACTTGAAAGATGGCCAGAGGCTCTTTGTCTCCAAAACTGGGTGGAGTTGGTTGACTTTGCTACTTAAAGCCTTTTACTATTGAGTCCTTCTTCGATTTCTTCATCATCTTAGTAACGATAGGGAGACTTTGATGACAATCTTGACTGGCTTTTCAGCTCTTGATGGGAAAACATAGTATTGATACTTTTGTTCAGTCAGGTAATCTGTGAGATCACGATGGTCTTTTGAAGAGTTTAGAAAACGTGCATAACCCCTTAACAGGTTTAGCTCCAACCCAGCCTACCCGGAAGGGGTGTAAGACCACAAACGGACCGATGGAGCTACAGAAACCTGAAATATATGCATACTACAACCAAAATAGGGATGCAGGAAAATTACAAAGGAAATAAAATCTATAGACAAATTATAAAACAAAAAATCCCAAATAACCCATGCTACACACCAACACGAAAAAAAAAAGTGTTTTAAGACAAAAAAAGAAAACATGTAGGAAAAAAATTACATGGAAAAATAAAAAAATAAAACTAAGAAAGGCAGGGCCGACACAATGAAAACAAGCAGCATAATCAATCATATATAAATGTGATATTTTAATTTTTTTTAACTTTAAATCCTTTTAACGACATCTCATTTGTAATTACTCTACTTCCATCGCAATAAGGCACTACGACTTTCATTACTTCTAGTCACGAGTCTTCCGGGGAAATTCCCTTCCTCCCATACCAAAATTCTGCGCATTCCTATCAGCCCTTTGATCCGCTTAATGTGTAAGCTGTCAACAGCATCAACAAGTGACGTCTAGACGTTACCTCTTAATCCTGGACATGGATAATAGCAAATTACCTTTATGTAATTGAAAACTAACCTAAATTATCTTCAATGATGGAATAAAGAATCTCTTTCCCTGACAAAATGTGTTACACTTCACCTTTAAAGCCTGATGTCACATATTATTATTTTATACTTCATGAATTTAACTTTGAAGTAAAATGCAAGACGATTCTGCCAATGATACAGTGGAATCTGCCTTAACGAAATCGCTTGGTTCCAATTCAAAAAATCTGCTATGAGAAAATTCTGCCATACGGAGATGATTAGAGATTTGCAGTTATTTAAGTAAATGTTACAAACTAGTATGTATGATGTTTCGCAACATTTAATTATGACTTCAATTAAAAAATGAAGTACTATTTATTATTATAATTTTACAAAAAAATTATGCTTAATTTTATTGTATAACAAAAAATGCCTTCCAAAAGGAAGACAATCTACCCAATTTAGAGAATAATATAAAATAGTATGATAAACATAAAATGCGTATTGTCACATCTATTTCCATGTTTCCACCTCCTCACTCCACCCTGGATTCTGGAATCTTGACCAGTGAAATGTTGCTCCCTCTGCAGAAAACCCAGGTCCCGACAACTGCATTACTCCTTCACATAGCATTTTATTGTTATGTGTTAATGCTGAAATGAAATAAATGCGAGTGGTTCCAGAAACAAGCACATGAGCGATCTTG
The DNA here is from genome assembly GCA_013235015.1 of Araneus ventricosus. Lineage (NCBI taxonomy): Eukaryota > Metazoa > Arthropoda > Arachnida > Araneae > Araneidae > Araneus > Araneus ventricosus. The sequence continues at coordinate 29,749 of BGPR01010625.1, forward strand.
TTTGTACAGAAATTGGCAACTTTCAAAAAAAATTACAAAAAATCGAAAAGATAAAGGTCTGAAAAATTCGTTATAGGTAGACAACCACTTGTTATATGGAGAATATTTTGAATGTTATTTAACATTCCGATTAAAAATTTTGTTATAGGAGAAATTCGCTGTAGGGAGACTTCTGTACTGGGGAGACTTTACTATAAACTCTTATAAAATGGTGCCTGAAAACAGCAAGATTGGAAATTAAAATTAAAATTGCTTTCTTTAACATTTCATACAAGCTTTATATTTTTCCTTAAAGTTTCTATAAAAATCTAAAACACATGTTTTGAATATTGTCTTGCAACTGAAAAAATTACATCATGCAAAAGTTCATTTAATCAGTTTCCTAAGATTAGAAATTTTGAAAATAAATTTTAAATTGAATAACAGATAAACCAAAGCATATTTCTGCCTTTAAAAAACCCATATAAATCCTACACTAATCACTTCCGTTTTACACCAGTATTAACCACAAGCCAATGTCAACATTGTATATAAGTTGCTTTGTTTAGCCGAACAGGAAGTTATGTTACATTCCTTCTTGTCCTAATTTCATTTAATGCCTATCTTGGTAATTATTCCTATAATCTTGCTAAACCCCTCCAGAAACAGTTTAGAGAGATATAAGGGCAATTACTAGATTAGAGTATTTCAAACTAATCGCCTTCCCCATGAGTAATTAGAATACGATCTTGAGTAGTCACGAAAGCTAAAAATTTGCTGTAGGGAGGTAGAATTGCGGATCATTTCGCATTTTAAGTCAATTAGAATTCCATTAGTTATGATGATTTTGAATACCTTTCTCTGCAAGAAGAGGAGGAAAATTGAGCGATTTAAAATATTTGCCTTCATATGATCATCTTGAGACACCTTAGGGATAGAATTAGGATGTTTTAGGGCATGAATCCTCACTGGCAGTGGGAATATTGACTTTATATTGCTTCCTGGAGGCAAAGTTTAACACCTCATTTTAAATGACGACCTAGCCAAAATAGATTTTAATATTTTGCTAAATTGTTGATAATATTTATGCATTTAAAAAGAGATAAGTACAATCTTCTGGTTTTATGTCTCTGAACTCATGTCAGCCTCCACTTTAAGAGAGTTTTATTGAAAGTCTCAATCTTTCATTTATGTTTTTTGTCCTACACAACTTCTGAATACCAAAGCAATATCAGGAATTCAAGAGTCAAACCCTTGTTATTGCAACGTTTAAAACTGATCTTGGATAAAAAACTCTGAAATAGGTAATTTAGAATCTAGTTAATTTCAATTAAAAAATCTATTCTACTTATCAAAAGTAAATTCCTACCTGGGGGGCAGCCACTAGTTCATGTATATGAGAAGTCGCCGATAAGTAAGCGGATTCTCGCGCCTGTTTATGGCATAGTAATGAGGGGGTGTCACTACCCTCAAGTGTTAGTATATTCCAGTGAGGGTCCAATGAACGCGATGCGCAGTAGGTCTTTCCGCGCATGACGTCTTATTGGGACAGATTTCGCAAATCCTCTCCGCCATATTCCTACGCGCTCTGAATTAAAGAAATAAATTTATTCCATCTGTGTGAAACGTTAAAATACGAGATTAATGGTCTGTTACTGCATCTTCTTCATTTTACAACAAGACTGCTTTTTATTGCTTATAAATTCCGTACCATACTTTTTTTTTTTTAATGAAAGTGGATTCTTGTTCTTCTTTGCTTCATTTTACAGCAATCAAAATGATCGATCTATTTTTTTGAGAATACTATTTGGTTTCTTTTTTTTTTTCTGTCTATAGAGTTTTAACGAATGAAAATAAATAATATTATCTTTTACTTATTTGACATTTAATCGGGAGTCTATTATTATTTTTTGTTTCTTTTTCCTCATTATACCACCAAATTAAAAAGCGGGAAATTCCTATTTTATCTTTGAACATTTCTCGCTTGATCCAGAGCTTGAGGTGGATGCTCTGATCTTTAAGGAGTAGGTTTTATGAAATCTCCTTTTCGTAAGTTAAATATTTAAAACAAACGATGCTGATAATATATATATTGCCTGAGAGATTTTATTTACTTTTCTATATGTTTATTATTCTGGTGTGAAAAAAATGTGATATATATTAAAGATGCAACATATGTGTAATTACGAGTTAAAGGGATGAAGTATTCTTGCAAAAAAATAAATAAGTTATTTTTAATTCATTTATCAAAAAATTACAAGAATTTTAAGAATTTTAAAGATATTTTATTTCATTTTTTTATTACATGCTGAAGTAACTAAAGACTATTATTTTAACGAATGTGTAATTTATAATGCAAGTAAAATTAATCTTGTTCTCCAGTTTTTTTTTAAAAAAATCATCCAGTACCCAGGTAAATTTGTTTTAAAAAATTATATACCATACGTCGTAATCATTTCTTACATGGAGATTGTACTGTGAAAGATCACTGAATTTTATTAAAATTTTCGATTAGATACCAAAATTTTTTTATTCTTTCTCTCTGTAATTTGTGATTCTTTAATAACGTTCTCACAAAAGTCAGGTTTATAAAAAACTTCTTTTTTTCGGTTGCTGAAAAGCTCTTCAAATGTGATATTTATTCCCACATGTAATACTGGGATTTTAGCGATGTGGGCAACCCAATGCGACGTCATCAATTTATCCGCTCTCTGTGTGAGCCTAACCTTATACTCTCAAATAAACTTTGGTACATTCCTCCTTCGGAAGGGAGTCAGGAGTGACAGGTGATGGCTAATGGAGACTCCCAGCCCAGTACTCAAGCTATTGCAACGGTTGTCATCTGTTTTACCCGATGATAAGAGAGGGCGTGGTGACTCCATTTTTTTTCTTATCAAATGCAACAGTCATGTTCAATATTCATTAAATGAAATTGAAATCTGTTATCCTAATCTATCTCATTAAAATGTGAATAAAGCGTATGTGAATAGAAATCTTATTGTCTTATTTATAAAAATATTTTGAACTGAAGTTATGCTAGAAGAACTGTGCAGGTTTGTGCCTTGTATTTTAACTGTTTATACCTGGACAAGTGCTGTACGGACAAAGACAGAATTCTCAATTGCAAATTTTGAAGGCCAAATTATTAGTCAAACATTTGTTTCTGTGAGACACTTATAAAAGATAAAGTCTCTTCTTCATAAATGTTTCTATAGTAAAATCTCTTCATGTCCTTCCTCTTATAGTCTTATTTGAGACACTTGAGCAAAATTACTTTAAATGTGATCAAATTAAAGACGATTTTAAGAAATTATCATCTTGATCGAAATTACCTGTTTATGGTGTATTTCTCTGTTTATCTTGATTCTTTTGAATTTATTTGAAACACAGTATACTTTCTCGCTTCCACCAGATCCATCACTTTTGAAGATTATCCTTGACAACAGTCAACTGCTCCCTTTCTGTCCTGGTCTTCTTATGAACAAAAAATTATCGCCAGACAAAAAAATCGTAAGCATTTAAATGTCAATCAAAAACTATCCTTCACTTATCATCACTAAACCTTTCACTCTTTGGCATATAAATAAAGCAATACATTTTCTAATTAAAGGTGGCATTTAATGCCAAATTCTACTAACAACATATTTTATATAATTAAAAGTATCAAATGTATCATCTTCAACAAATTAGAGATGCTTATGACATGTTTCTTATAATAGTTTCTCTAATAGAATATCATTCTAATTTTCGCCCATCTCAGCAAGGTCGTCTTATCCAAAGGCTAATTGGGCAGTATCCTAGGGGAGCGATTGGATCCAAGGGCGACTAAAAATTTATTATACTTATTTTATATTAATTTTGAAACAAAAAAAAAAATTATTTTATTATATTTATAAACACGTTACTGTAAAAACATGATTAGATTTTGTAACTAGTTAGTCATCTATTTTATAATGTTGATAAGCATGTGTATCACTCAAAAATTTGCACACAGAAAAGAATTAGTCGGAAAATTCTAAACTATACGTATAATGAAGTTAATGCCAACATTAATACTGATACAGTTATGTAGGTATCTTTACACTGATATATTATAGAACAGTAGTGTGTCAGGATTTAATTCTTTATTCATACTACAGAGCGCTATATTTAAGAATATCGTATGTTGTATTACAATTTGTAAAGTGTTGTGCATTGTTTTAAACAAAATAATAATATTTATACTGTGAGTGCTAGAATGCATGTAACCTCAGAATTGTTTGAGTTTTATATATACGCAATAATGTATAACAGTAAGGAATAAAATTGTTAATTATTACTTTAATAATAGCAGAACATTTTATAAAACGAGGAAAGAATATTTTATTGCACGCCACTGTTCAGAGAATAGGTGATTTACTTTTGTACTTCCCTTATGAGCCGCAATTGATTTTATCATGTAAATTTTGTCGATGAACCAAACGCTCTAAAAATCTCTAGTAATGTTACTGGATGGATGCCAAAATCACGAAAGCACAGGGGGTTCATTAAAAAAATGTTTTGCAACCATTATGAAAAACATGACTTTCTTAAACGATCTTTCTTGATGGAATCTAAATATGAAAATTGTTTCACTATAACAGAGATACAGATGACATGAATTTTCTTGATAATCTTAATTCTTATGAATTGTTGGCTATTATAAGGATAAATTCAGTAGCTTTGAAGGATTTCACCATCTTTTTAAATAATAAAATAATCTTTCTTCTATTTTCATATTAAATCTTATCACCAATTTTTTTTATGTAAAGATGAGAATATAAAATCATTGGCTTAAGACTTCAGGAATATGGTCAATTTCAGTTAACCATTCTCTTTCCTCAGAGTTCCTGAATATTGACAATCATGTTTCCAATTACGAAAAAAAATTGCATAAGAGTCTAATGAAAAAAAAAAAAAATGAGCAAAATACTGAATCTTATTATCTGAAGAATAACATTAAAATGAAAATGCAAGAATTTCTACGTGATGTATTAATGAAAATGATTGACCAGTTGATCAACATTTTTTCGAAGAAAAATGAAAACTGATAACCCAAAATAACACGTAAATGTGGTAATGAAAAAGGTGATAATAAACGATATTGCGGCCTTGAAACAACTCCACCACCTTTCAAACTGAATATTTGTCTGACCGTTTTGTGCACTTCCATGATTAAAGAATATTTCGGTAATGCTGATAATCGCGAAATGAGTTTCGCCCAGTCAAGCAAACCGAGAAAGAAATACATATGAGAAAACAAGTCCCATCCGCTGAAATAATTGAAGAATAGGAACTGCGTGGAAAAATTAATTTGTTACTTGTTTGTGATATTTTTTCTTTCGTTCTGTAGCACTCCAATTCATGGCGGGATGAGATAGCTATTATATTTTATAAAACGTATTGTTTCCAAACGATTTTAAAAGCATCTATATCAACCTTTTCGCATTTTCCTATACAACAAATCCATTTATTATACAACTGCATAAATGTATATGCGGATATACAGTATAACACATATGACAGTATAATAATCTTAATCTAGTTCGAATACACCTTACGCTACGAACATTGTCTATACCGAGTCAAGCATAAATGTTCCTTTTCTTTGATTACACAGCATAACGTACAACAGGTCTTCGTATACTCCCTAACTATTCAGGCAATGGCAACAAAAATCAAACCTGGCTGTTCCCCTTAAGCCACATGAAGTAAGTATAACGTTACTGACTCTTTAACATTTTCCATTCATGGATGCCATTCATATTGCGTCCGTATGTTATGAGACATCAAAAGTTCTCGGAGTAGCATTATAAAAATACCTTAAACAATTCCCAGTTTCTCTTCTAATGTTTGTTTCTGCATCATTTCATTTCCCTTGAACTTTGTTTCTGCTGAAAAAATCTGTAACAAATAAGGTAGGGTGCCCAAATATCTAATTTAAGAAATTATTTAAATGAGAGAACCTATTCATGTGTAGTTTGTCTCACTGTTCCACCTATTATCTGGACTGTTATTCAGAAACAAAAATGAAACTCTAAAACATAAGTTTCACACTCACCACAAAAAACTGTTCCTTTTGAGATCTCGAATTTTTCATTTTTGCTAAAAACAGTGTTCCTACATCGTCCACTATACGTTCCTAATACGCCTATGTAAATTATTAGATTGAATAAAGTGTAACTTATGTTATGATCATACTTTGAATGAAAAATTACAAGGACAACAAAATTAAAAGTACTACAAGACAGTATTTTTGTACTTTAGGAATATAGTTAAATATCCTTTTAACACTTTCAACTAAATAAAAATCAAAAAATAAAAAAACAGCTTAGGAGCATTGTCAGTGATAGACAACTGCCGTATTTTAATTTTTTTTTAGTACTGTGCCCCCAAAGGGCTAGGCGATATTGTATAACCTAACCTCAACATGGCGGCATCTCTCTTCGGAATCGTATCGTAAACCACAAAAAAAACTGCATCAAAATGTAGCCAATTATAGTCACTAGCTTCACTTCAAAATGGAAATAGAATGACTCTTTGAAATTTACTAATTATACTAAATGTAATGAAACATGACTATTAATTCAACTAACACAAAATTCCTAGAAGAAAGAAAACAACACAGGTTCAAAACGGTTTTCATGCAACTACTGGACTCTGTTGTTCTGGAAATGGCTACTTATAGCACTTTAAATCAAGAAGAAACCGTGGTAGCTCTATATTAGGAACGTAAGCGATATTTGGGCCCCCCCTACCTTATTACCTGAGGAAAGAAAAGCTTCACATTTTATACAAAATGTTAGAAATAATTCCTTTTAACATTTGAGGAAGGGAGGTTATTTAGTGTAGGTGGTTTTAGGAAATAACATAGCCAAAGAATGCTATGACTCGACTGGAATGCTGTATGGACTCCTTAGGAGATAAATTTGGAAATCTGCTTTTATTCATAATTGTTAATTAATTAAGCATTTTGATATACTCTACCAACCAAAAGAGAATTACCACCAGCCCTACCACAGGATATGCAATGATCCGAATTTCTAAATCATGATAGTAACTGGAATCCTAAAGTGGAGTCCTAAAAAACCATCACCGGTCGTCTCAACTCATCCAGCAGGAAGTGTGACACGTCATCGGAGGTAACACAACACTATACCCACTTGGGAAACACGAACGCACATACTTATCCGGCAGCTTCCTCATTGTCGTACTCGTGATGCCCCGTGAGGCATTTTGATATATATAGGGTGACTCAAAAAAGTCGTTAACAGACTTTTTTTAAAGGTTTCGTCAGTATTTTCTATAGAAGCATGTATTTTCATAATAGAAGAAAGTATCTCAAACGCAAAGAGGACCACTACAGAGAGTTACAGCTACAGCGTACACAGGCATTCATATCAACATTAAAGTCAAATATATTCAACAACAGCCTATCTACGGTGTGCCTGAATATTCAGATAGACTTGCTGAGAATAAGGATGTAGGTGCCGAATATCCGAGGAAGCAGACCTGGGAAGATCTGGATAATATTTATGAGGAATTTCCAAGTTTAGATTAACCTGTTTTAATCTTACTTCAGATATACTGAAGACTTATTCAGAGTATCCAGTTAAAAAAAAAAACAGCGAAAGCAATTTCTTATAAGGCAGAAGAACTGCTATTTTGATAGCATCAGTACGTTTTCATAGCAGATTTTATTGGAATTATCCCAATTTGTATTATTTTGATATAATACAGACAAATGCAATACAAATATTATATTTTGAAAACACAGATGATATTATAATAAAGCTATTTAACATAAAAAAAATTTCATGCTGAGATGTTTCAATCTAGATGTTCAAGTTTCCTTTCTTTTTTTTTTTTCAGTAAAGAACACCCGACTAGGACTACTGATTTCCTGGAATTCTTTTGCAGGATTACCCAGTACATTGTTGCGAACGGTACTGGAATCCTGCCTGATTTTGTTTTTATCTTTAAATCACGAACAAAATGACTGCGAGCTTCTGTATTGGCCATACAGCTTATTTCTGCAAATGGCATGGGAATCGTACCTGCAAATTTAAGGTATTCGCGTTAGATTTCATTATGTTGCCACCCACTTTTATATTTAAAAGCAGTGTTTTATAAATGAAGATGCAGTGATGTATACCACGAGAATTATTTCCAGCGAAGTCACAAAACTTTTATATAGCCAATTGCGTATTTTAAAAAGTGGTAATTACGAAAAAATATTTCAATAGAGATTAACCTTTTGATCTATCATATTTGTTGTAAACGAGTTTAACGCCAGATTATCCACCAACTGTAACAAAATAATGAAAAATTATATAAATTACAGTTGCGTTATTTTATAAAGCGTTTATAAAAAAATTCTTTCTAAAGGTATTGTGATGCTTAAAGTATATATTGCAATTGTTTTAGATTTCTCGATCAGGAATATACATGGTCTCAATGGTAAGTGGATCTTAATGAATTCACACCTAAAGAACGTGTATGTTCTGTGCCAATCCCTTACTCATAAATGTACTTTCTAATAATTATATTACCTCACAAAAAAATGAGTTGTTGGACTGAGAATTATAGCATTTGACAAATAGTTACTTCTGTGTATTAGGAGTTAAAAAATGGTTTTTTAAAAGTTTTTATAGATATTATTTTGTTAAATTTAGAGCAAATCTAATGTCTCATCATTAACTTTGTAAAATATTTCGCATACACTAATGTTACACCATTTTAAATTCAACTTTTCTGTGACAATTCCGTTTATTTCCATGTAATAATTTCTTTAATTTTAATAAATTTTCGAAATTACTTTAAACATAATTTTGTAATTTTTTTTTTTAATTTTACTCTCTGCAAAGGATATATTGTTGCGTTTCTAATGAGAATAACAATAATTAACATAATCTCAAACAATCTCGAGTCTCGATTTGCATACACATCTGTTTCTGGAAAGGCGGATTTTATTTCTTTTGAAATTTAGATTTATAAAAAAATATTAATATTATGTTACAAAAAACGCGTGCAACAACACAGCAAGATAGTTAATACTAAAGTAATATTTTGATGGCTCTCGTATGACACAGAAAAGAAAGGTATAAGGTTTATTACTAATGCTTTAAATGTATTTTATATACTTTTGATTTTTTCCTAAGCACGAATTGTTTCTCGTAAATGAATACATTTACATAATTATTTTACTGATTTTATAAAAATTCGACATTTTTTATTATATTGAATATTTGACTATTTTATAAATGAATACATTACATTCATTTTGAAATACTTACAAAAGAGAATATAACGACTGGATGCAATCAAGTCTGACAAATACAAACTTGATTAACTACTGACCTACTGCCAGAGAAAAACCCCGGAACAGGGTTGCCCACGGCTACGAATCGACAAAGGGAGGAACCGGATATTAAATTAATGAGCATTTGGCAAACTAAGCGCTCTTCGTAAAGAGAGAATTCGTTTTCGACTGAAATACAAAGCGAAATCAGACTTCCGCTTGCCCCTATCTGCCCGGAAACGAACTGGAGCCCTTTTCACCCCAAAATGCAAAAGTGGAATATCCCGTTTCCATAACACCGCCACCAGGTGCTCCTAGTGTCTAGGGCCTTTCCCGTGGCGGTAAGACAGACCATGGGCGGAGAACCTCCACCTCTTACCAATATTTGTGAATTGCATTGAAATAAGATATTTGTAATATAATAAAAACTACAGTGCAATTATCTTTAAGATTGTGTCTGTGCAGGCTTCTTTGACAAACTCTCCGAAATTTAAAGAGGGTTTTGCAATGCAAAACGGTTCCCACCCTTGATCTAGCAAAAAATACCGGCCGCTACGATGTTTCAAACTTGAGGTCGACCTATTAAATTTCTCCTCACGTGTTTTCTTACTAATATCGCAAATTTAAAAATATCAGCCGCTTAAGGAGCAATAACCTGTTTGCAAATTTATATACAAAATATCTTTTAATTAATGTAGTGGTTGAAATATCTTGAAATCGTCATTTTGCAAAAAAAAATATCACTGTAATTACTCCAATATGTCAATAGAATTAGATTGCCATCCAGGATAGTTTGTAGAAAGAAATAATAATGTAACTGCCAGGGTTTCCTTTATTTATTATTTTAAGGGTTTATAAAGAATTAAATTTAATTCAAGGCTCTCATACAAAAAATAAAAATATTTTTGCTAGTTTTATTTAATACCGTGAATCCTGTATCTGGGTTTGAAAATTCTTTTCTTTAATTTCCGGAGAATATGCCGGGCTATATCCATTAAAATTTTGTTATAGAAGGGGTATCTAATGGAGGCTTACTTTTCCAATTATAAATCAATTAAAAGATTTCTTCCGGGTTGACGTGAATATCTGATCGGAGAAAGCGTTTCAAATAACAAAATTGATAGGTCATTTGTACGCTGTCATGAGGCTGGAAATATTTTGTGGGGCTGGATAGATAATTTTTTAATGTATGAGTTTAAATTTGTAGCTATTCTTCGAATAGAAAGAAATATACCTATGAAACCAGAAATTTATTATAAATCATAAAAATATACAAGCAAAAAATCTAATATTGTACAAAATTACTGGTTTGGAACCGTAGTGTCTGAAATTATAGCTCACGCAGCATTTAAGTTCTTTTGTAAATATCTTTTTATAACATTTATTTATTATTATTATATTTATTTTATTCATCATAATTTTATTGGCACAGTGTAAAAGCTCGATGGTAATTTTTGTTTTGAATTTGAATTATGCCTGATTCTGATGTTGATAGATCGTCGCAAAAGCTTAAAATACATGCATTTGAAATGGAGTATTCGGATTTCTTTGTTTAATATGCTAAACAAACTTTTGTTGCTTCTTTTCAATATTAAAATAGTACGAAGTCAACGTATTGGTGAATCACCGTTCCTGTAAATAAATAAATGTCGATTACCGGATTTGAAACGAAAGAAGTTGAACTTCACAAATGTGATTGAGTGTAAAATACCTTATTTTGCAGAGAAACCAATTTTATCAAGTGTAGGTCTAATCTACACAAACTGTGGCCATTGCTGAAGAAACAAAATGTAACTATTTAATTTCTCAATTGGATCCTAAATTTGCCGAAAATATATGCGCGATATCATAAGTAGTGATAGCCAAACTAAATATTCAGATTCTAAAAGTAGAGTGGAAAATGCGAGAATTTAACGTTTATTCACTGGAATGGAATTAAATTAGTGATTTAAACTTTGCCGCTATTACAAAAATTAAGGTCTGTATCTTACATCAGATGTGTTTTGAAAATTTGATTAAAACTAATGGTTTGAAATTTATCTTAATCTATCAAAAAAAAAAAATTTTAATTGTCATTAAAGAAAAATATTGATAGTTTCATGATTATGGCTGACAGATTTGTGATATGAGCCCAAAACTGAAATACGAATAATATTCATACAATTTTCAAACAAACGAATTGTTAGATAAAATTAAAAATTCCTATTACAGCACATTGTTGAATTCACGTCTGTACTCGGTCTAGATCAAGAACTGGAATAAAATTATTTTCGCAATGAATCTTGGATCTCCATGTAACCAGCGCAACACCTCTTATCACAAAGGATAATTACGTTAGTCATTCTCGATTTCACGTTAAATGCTCTTCTCTGAGAAATGTCAGCCTCCTTGCAGCTGGAATCGAAAGCCACAAGACAATAATAAGGAAAATCCAATCTGTTGCAGGCTCAGCCACAAACTCTGCTGCAGAAAAATGTAAAAAGATTGTCCCAAATTTGGTTTATTCTGTCCGTGAACGAAGATCACCCCAGAATTTCTCGTAAACAGTGGAGCTGATGTTAGCATAATTCCAGCTACGTCTCCAAAATAAAAAGAAAGCAGAATATAAAATTATATGCCACTTACCAGAAATCTCAACTTATAGTATAAAAATGTTAAATTTTGATTTGATGGTGATTTTCTAGCTCCGTCTATAATTGCTGACGTCGAAAAAGGTATTTTGGGAGCTGATTTTCTTCACAAATCTAATCCTGTTTACTGACATTAAAAGATAAAATTAATTCATGGAACTAAAAATCTTGTTCATGGTGATATAACTGCTATTTCAAGTGATAATGTTGTAAGCATTACTGAAAAAATCTATAAAAAATTCCAATTTACTCTTAAACTCAACTGGGGAGGTGCAGCCTGACACATAATGTAAAAGAATTGTTTACTTATCACTTTACTTATCACCCCTTACTCTATCTTTAGTTCAATTAAATGTGGAATCGTCCTGTAGCTTCTCATTTTGTGATCTTGACTACACGCATATATTTCTTAAGTTTCTGTGCCTGCTTTTTTTAATATTCCAGTTCTTTGCTGCCGCATGGTCTAGAAGACCGCACCTCCTGCTAGTGTTCCACATTGTGAAAGATTTGAGAGTGACATTGTTACTTAGACCCTCGAATATCATCCAACCCATGGAGGATTTTTTTGATAGATCATATCTGACACACTGAATTATCTGAATTTTAAGATGAGAAAATCAACAAGAAACTGACCTCTTTTAATGTAAAAAAAAATTTCTAATATTGAAAACAATCGTTTTAAGTGGCCATTTGTCTCAACACAACGAACTGTTAACCTGTCCACACTGAACCATCTCATGAACCCTAATCACTGACCCCATAGGCTCACTGAGGATCACGAGTCCCATAAACCGACATCCCAGGTCCAAACATCCTAAACCCACATGAATCAACGCAGCCTTAGTGCCCCGCAAGATAGAACCACATTAGGTTTACTGGAGTCCAGAAATATCCCAGATCTTTGGAGTATACAGAAAAGTTGCGAACTCGCATCATTAAAAGTGTGCAAAACTTAAGGACTCTGAATAAATTTTTATCTCTGTCGCCTCAATGGCTAATAGTTGTGAAATGGACTAAAATATTAAAATTCAAAATTAATAAAAAATCACAGATTTCGTTGATAGGTTTGAGTATGATTTTCAAAAGTTACTATTTTTTTTAACAACAAATAACTTTACAAATTTTTAGAATTATAGATTAATAACTTCTACCACCTCAAGGGTGCTGAATTTTGAAATTAAAATTTTAAATAAATACACGTTTCAATTCTTAATTCTCATTATAATAACGCGAACAGAAACTTTGTGAGATTCAATCCTTTTCAAATATACAAATTACAAAAGCACTATTATTGTTTGTAATTTTTGACCTATATTTTGACATATGTTTCTGGATTCTTGAGCAACACCACCATTATTGTGCCACGAGATTGGTTGACGAGAACCTGTTTGTTTATAGCCGGCAGCCCCTCCGCGTGAAACCACACGGTGCCCCCCCCCCCCCCCCTGATAGGGTGTACAAATATATAATAAGTCTCTTCTGATCTTAGGCCAGGATAATGCCTGGCATGGAATCAAGGCCATTAGTGCCAGTCAAGTGAAAGCTTCGCATCCTTCTCTGTGGTTCGTCCAATGTCTCCCTGTGTAATACAAGTGGGACTGTGAAGACTTACTGTCTATGTACTCAAATAGATGCAGTCATAATGGCAACTCGTTGAAATGGGGAAGTAAACATATATTCCATTGGACTGGCAATACCGAAAAGCATGGTTCTTGTTTTCATCAGTTTCTCAACCCAGCTGCCACCTCTTGTGAGCGCAACACCTTATAATGTCTCATGCTGGAGCAGCGTACGTGTGAGTGAAATCCTGATGCTCCAAAATATAGTACATTTCATGGTTTTGCCGTCGGAAAATGACTCTTGATAATTCCGCCATTCTGTATACAGGGACTGCAGTTCCAAGTAAAGAATCCACATAATCATGAAAAGTTATACTAATGTCTTTTAAAACAAGTTATACCCGTGAAATTAGTCAGTCGAAATTAAAAAATAATTCAGAAAGGTACCAAAAAAAGATCATGACTTTTGGTGTTGAAGAGAGCGAAAAATATTAACTCTTATAATTTGTATCCCTATTAATACGATATTGTACGACATCTCTACGACGTTGTCCGAGACTTTGACGCCGTACAATACCGTGAAGATATCGTAAAATAACATTTTACAGCGTCTTTGTATTAGGATGTTTTAAGGTTGATAAAGTTTCTGTCTCATTATAATCAAGTAAGTGAAACATATTTATTTAAAATTCTCCTTAATTTCCAAAATTCAGCGTTGAGGCGGCAGAAAATATTAACCTTTGCACTCTAAAATTTTAGCGTTGTTAAGAACTTCTTAAGCACTACCGCAAACCGATCAACGTAATTTGTGATTTTTAAATTAAAATTTGAATTTTAACCATTTTAGTCCGATTTTCAATCTTCGACCCCATTGAGGCGACAAAAGATTTTGTCAATTTAGAAGTTATAAGATTTGTACTTTTTTAATGATCGCAACTTTTCGCACTACCTCAAAAGATCTAAGATATTTCAACTTCTTTGACCTGTCCTATTAGTTATCCCCTAAAAATAGAAGAAGAATTGGAATTCAAGAATAAATCAAGAATTGCAAATGATACGAGCGTATTTTAGGGAAGGATACGGAGGGGTCCAGGAGATATTGATGATTCTGGAAGCACCAACAAGTTGGAAAATGAGAAACATGAATGTAATATATGTCACCAAAGAAGAAAAGGAAAATTTCATATTTATAAGTTTATTTTGTGAAACACCTATATGCTTTAAATCCACTCTTGTTGTATTAAGTTTCTGGCAAGAATCTGAACTGAAAAATTGTGCGTTTAAACAAGCCCCATAAAAAAGAAGATAAATGAGTATACTAAATCTGCGGAGGACACATTAACCATGTAATTATTACTATTCTACGTACTTATACTTATATTCCTAAACTAATTAGTTCCTTATCCTTTAAATTGTTAAATCATTGTAAGCATTGATAAATCTTTAAAAAATGTCTTATTCTTAAATTGTCAACTATTGTAATTTATGGTTAAATTTTGTGAAAATTGTCTTTTCTCTTAAATTGTCAACTATTAAAAAAAACTATTGTTATATTCAAAAAATTATTTTTATCTTTAACTGTCAGATAAATAAAAATTATGCTACTCTTCCACTGAAAAATCTTAGCCTTCCTAATTCCTTTAGAGTTAACCTGTGTCCGGTTTAGGATACTTGATCTATTTCTACAAAAAATCATTAGTAAGAAAGGGTAGTAGCCATGACTTTCGATATATTGTACTCTTGATAAATAATGAATATTTTAGTGAAATTTGATGTTTTTATATCGAATAGTTCAGATACAACTACCTCAAACCTAGGGCATCCATGGTTTTACCCCACTTTCTCCTTATATCCATGCAAAATATCCACGTAATAAATTTATTGGTTTAATCTGAACTAAATATCAGCTGTCTAAAATTTTTTCATGTTGGAAAGTAAATGCGAATCTTAGATTGAAGAGAGTTTTAATTTATAAATTACAAAATGTCTGCTTCTTCAATTTGGTTTTATCGTTGTTTATAGATTTCTGACTTGCAGAAAGTATAAAGATTAATAAGATAATTTTATAAAACATTTCTCCTCCGATGTGTCTATGATTCTATGATCATGGCATGGCTATCATAATGATTACATTAGGAAAAGTTTTGATTAGTTTTTAAAGAAATACTATTATATTTAAAAGGAAATTTGCAAATATAAAGAGCCAATCTAGTGTATATTTGGTAAGTCCCTTCCAAAAACTATTTATTATTCTTTGGACACAAGTTTCAAAATTTTGCTGAAAATTCTTCACCTTTAAAAAAATTAGGCAAATATTTCTTCAAAAAATTATTCTACAACATCAGACGAGTTTATCACAAGATATTTTAGATTCTTTCTGTGTTTGAGATACATTCCTAAATCCTTCCCACTCTTGCTGAAATTGCTAAATGTATTCAACAAACAAATGTCATGTGACAGTCTAATTTTATTTATAAAAATTACGTAGAGTTAGTAAAATTGCCGCGCACCATATGAACAATTGCTTTTAAAATTCATTTTATAATCAGCCTACAGGACTTGAAGGTGTCTATAATATATTTCATTTCTAGTAAATCTGTCTAATTCTATCCAAAAAAGCGGAGTTTTAAAAGAATGCATTGTATTTTCAAATGCAGCTGCGTGTGATGCTTGATATAAATATAGATATATATAGTATTTCTATTTAAAATAGTGGTTGCTTATAATGCATTTGCATAAAGGCTAATAATGTACTGTCTATAAATCATGTAGAGACTCTGAGTTACCTACACAGTTATTCTCCCCTTAATAGTAGCTAAATAATGAAAGTTATTTTAAACCAGAGTTTTCTAGTTGTGTTTATTTTAAGTTATTTTATGGAAAAATAGTGGCATTAAATGTTTTGTCTTCTTTAAAGGATATATATAGCTATTTCAGATGAATAAGATTTCAAACATAATCTCACACACGCCAGCCTTCCTACAAAGTTCACACTTGAATTCTACGTCTGTTTTGGTACCATCCTCACTCAGTCACACCCTAAAATTTGGAGACTTGACCTAGGGTTTAAGATATATTTTACTCAGACTAATTTCAAGGAGATTACGCTGCTACGAAAGGGCTTTTCAAAATTTCTAAATGCCAGTTTTATTTTAACTTCCAGCAGGTTCCTCCCTCAGTACTGAAAATGAAAGGTCGCGTATTTCCTAATTACTCAATGTGAAATATCAATTATTCAAAGGGTAATTATTAAAATCAAATTTTTAATTGCGTAAGCGTTAACAAGTAGAATTATTTTAAATATTTTTTTTATTTTATTTAGATAGGGATGGAATCAATTTTAGTATAACACACAAAAAATATTAAAATGACCGGGAAAGAATTATCTACAAGGAATTGAAAATAAGTGAATGAAATTGGCAAAATTTCAACTGAAACATTTACATTTGTAATATGAATCTGTAAAGACAATATGAAGTAAAAAACAATTGAAATTTTGATATTGAAAGTGAAATGCCAGTTCTTAGTCATTTCATTGCAATGATCGCAATATATCTATGAAAGAAAATGGCAGATTCGGCGATTCCTATTAACACCTCGAATTCCAAACGATGACTACCAGCCCATCGAAAGGGAGCTGGAAGAACAGTCAGCTTTTACTCTCTTACATGAAGTATCGAAAGAGAGTATTCTAAATGGACGAAACAAATACCAGATGCTGATGGATACACAAGTTTCAAAACTCCTCAGAATTACCTTTTTTTTTCTTCTTTTTTTTGAAATTACATCTGTCTGGTTTATAAACACGATAACTGAAAAAGCTCACAAAATTATACAGATGAAATTTAGTATTCTGGTCTTACACCAAAATTGTTGATTTCTTTAGTCAAATTTTTTTTTTTTCTTCGTTTCATCTGAGAGCAAATCACCAGGAAAGCAAAGAAACGCAAGAGTTTTACAAAATTTTAAAATTTACTTGAAAATTTTTAAAAAAATATGCATTTAAAAATTTACTTGAGCTTTTAAAAATTTTACATGAAGATCCTTTTCTGTGGTCAGTTTATTTCTAGTAAGAGCAATAAAATAACTTTGGGATTAAGACACTTGGCAAAGAAATTCATTTGTCTTATACAATTATATTAATTTATGATAATTAATTAAATTAATTAATAAATAAATAGATTCGAGGCATTTTTTTTATACTTGAAATTGGATATTGAACCTCATAGATATCGTTTCGAAAAAAATTTTTGAGAACTTTATAAATCACTTTAACCTTTAAAAATTGATGAATTTGGTTGTAAGTATACTCTATTGACGGCCCTAAAAAAGAGTTGATAAAAAAAATTCTAGTGTATAGTTTATCATCAAAATTATGGGCTCAACCAAATGCTGGCCTGAATTCGAAAAGAGTTAACCTGTCGATCTTTATATCTGAGTATGATGATAATGTGAAAGCACAGGTACGCAACTATTTAAATAAATCTTATTTCATGCTGTATTTTTGGAACAAAAGATGCGGCAAACTTGACCCAGCCGGTCGAAAGAAAAGTCTTCCAAAACCACATTCTGTTATTTTCCTTATACAGTGAAGCACAAATTGAGCTATATTGTTCCAATTATAGTAAGAAATTCGGAAAGGAGGGGAACACTCCCGTTTATCTTGTCACACTCCATAATTCTTGCCAAGCATCCGTCTGCACAGATAATAAAAAATCGTCCGACTAATCGAAGGGTCACGGTCTTGCCAAGGATGAGCAGTATTCATGGTGCAGAATTATTATATTTATTATCGACTTTATCTATATTTATCTCCTTATCTATCTTATCTTTTATCTATATCTATATTACCATCTTTATTAAGGAGTATAGGAGAAAGTTCAGTTGAGGTCACTCTAGTAATTATAAATACATGCTACTTGATACTTTTATAAACTTATTTAAAATTTTCATCTGTACAATATTAGCAAAATTAATCCGTATATTTCTTTTCGGGAAGAGTTACTTTCAACAAAAAAGAAATGAATACTCAATAAGCCATGAATATTTCTATCATTAACATGAAACGAATCGGAAACCAACAAACAGCTTAATTATATATATATATAAGAAACAAGAGACAAAAGAAGAAAAAAATTCAAAAACATACAATCAACAAAGGACAAAAAAAGAAGATAAACATTTAATAAATTGAAAAATATCATGACGACCTGCCCGTCAGGAAGAGAAGGCTCTATGATATTAATGAGTGCTTTTTTTTTCTGCTAACGACGTACGAAAACCAAAAAATTTTGTCGCCATCCCTCAAATAGCACAAATGAGAAAATTAATGGAAAAATTCTGGAATAAAAGGCAAATACAAATAGAAGATGATTTAAAAATCAGCAAAAATTCGAATACATAAGACCTAGAATAAAAAAAATAAAACAGTAATATACATAAACAATAAAAAAAGAATATATATATATATAT